>CM016491.1:10330462-10615462 GCA_002890555.2 Lagenaria siceraria
TTGTTATTTATTGTCACTACCTCCCCGTGTCAAGATTGGGTAATTTGCGCGCCTGCTGCCTTTAAAAATATTTTTGAAACTAGCTGTAAATAATTCATGATTATAAAAATTTATGGATTTGGTAAATGTAAAAACGATAGAAGCGGTCTAATCTCTCCTCCCTTGTTGCAGGTACTACGAATTCATGTTCAAGCTTGCAACTAACGAGGCTACTAGATTTGGAAAGGCTACTAAGTGGTTTGTATCTTTGTGTTTAGATCTATATATGCAAAGTTATTGATCTGTATGCTTTTCTGGTATATGCTATCAAAGCCTATTATAGAGACAATTAAAGAGTTAAAGATTATATATAAATGAGAATTGGAAAGATTTTAACAATGGCACTGCAAACAGACAAACACCACAATAGATCCAAGGCAGAACAAATTAGCATTTAACACTATTCTTCACAATCAGAAAGCAATATAGGCAATGAGAAAATGCAATACTGCTATGCTATTTATGTTATGCTATGCTATTTATTTTTTACATTTATGTTATGCTCCATGATGTTTCAAGTCTTCAAGACTAGATTGTTACAAAGTCATGGTTTTAATCTACTGCTATGCTATTTTGAAGGGTTCAGGTTTTCTTTTGCAATTTATAAATAATTCAATTGAATTGAATTGAATGAATATTTCATTTCTTGGATAATTGTTTGTTTTTCTCTAGGTGTAAAATTTTTTTATGCTCGTTTACTTTATCCTCTTCATAAAATTTTTGTAACAACTTGTTTTTCTGTTAGGCCTCTGGTTTTGTATCAGTATCAACGTTGGGGTAAAAAGGGGAACTTACATGTTCAGGAGGGGACCACTGAGAATAGGAATTAGTTGTGTGATTTTTTGGCCGGGAAATATAAGGAGAGAAAAGTTAGGTAAGGGGTAGCGATCTTTGTGATCTCTGTGATCGGGAAGTTTACTGTTGTTAATGTGTTAGGTATCCACTTCCTCCCCTGCAAGCAGAAAGACCCAACAAGGCAAACGAAGAAAGAAATAGAGAAGACACATAGCAAACACACTCTAATTGCAATTATTTATATACTTCTAAGATAGCTCCAGTACTCAGAATCACCAAAGAGGAAATAAGTACAATATCAAAAGGAATAAAAGAAAGAATATACTCCAGCTCATTCGAGAGGACTGGTCGACTCTCCTTCACTAAACAGGGCCTGCAAATTCTCTCCAAAATATCAGATGCCTCACCCTCTCTCCACCATTTCCTTTTTATGCAACATTGTGGTCCCAACAACTTCAACTAACTTCACGTGCCTCATCCCTTTCCATTCCATTTTCACGATTTTTTCCCTTTCTACCCCTCCTCTTATAAGTGTATAATATTGGGAGTCTAACATAATGTTGTGAATTCTGATTCAATAAATCGATTCTTATAAACTCTTGGTAACAACTTATGTTAGTTAAACTTATCCCAAATCTTTCTTTTTACTTTGTCTCTTTGGATATATTTTTTTTTTCTAAGTGTAAAAATTCTTTAGGCTCATTTACCTTATCCTACATCAGAATTCTGTAATATATAAGTTTGTTAATCAAGTTTTATGAAGTGAAAAGAGTAGTGGGGGCACAGTTGTCCTAGTTTTTTTGCAAATCATAGTGACTTGTGTTCTTGCTTTTATTTACTTCTTAACATTTACAAAAACCGTGCAAGATAACAACAAATTTTTTTCCGTATGCATAACTGTTCTGTTTTGTACAACCAAGAGTTTATAAGAACACTACTAGAAGGAGTTTAGCCGAGGCCCAGACCATCTAGTTTTACATAGAAGTGTAGGGCTAGGCAATCTAGTTTAGTGCACCATAAAGAATGCAGTATTTTGTAGATGAAGAAAATTAGAAAATGGGACTCTTCAAGAATCATTTGTTTGGAAGATCTTGGCTTCTTGTTCGAAGTTTCCAACATCACACTTTGACTACTGCCAAGTTTCCAACTTCACATTCCAAGTTCCAGTCTTGTAAACTCCCTATTTCCTTGCCACGACTCTTTCTATTAGATATATATTTTCTCATTTAAAAAATTCTTTATTAAATTTCAAAAGCATGAAAGGAAGAATAGCCTCTAAATTTCCAGACTTCCCACAATTAATCTTGTTATTAGTGATGCAAAATTTATTCTTCTTAACAATTTGTTACGCATCCCCTTACTATATATTTATATAACTTAGGATCAATAGCCCTTAGACTGTTCGAAAGCTCACTGTTTAGAGCTGGATGGTAATCTCTCCTTCTCTCCTTCCTCAATACTTTCGTAAACCAGAATAAGCATACCCTGGTCGTTTGCATATTTACCTTGTAGCAGTATGGATTCATTCTTATTCTTTACTCTGTTTAAGTGTGCTAAAAGTCTTTCGTCTTATTAGTGTCACTATTATAAAGGATTCGTGGAATTCTTTTGTTTTGGTTTTCCCTGATATGTCTGGTTCTCTGTATGTATATATGTATTTATTTATAATTAATTAAAGGTGCTGATATAGGTTTCTCTCCAGTCATTCTTCCAATTACAACACTTGAGCACTAATTGCATGATCATCTGATTTTGCAATGTGTTCTTTTAGCATGACAAGTTATAAAAAATATTTAAACATCTTACAGACATAGAAGAACTTTTCCCTACTAAAGTCTTCCCTCCTCTACAAGCATTCAGCTGCTATCCAAATCTTGAATAGATCCCTCCACAAAAAAAAACCCTTCATAAACCTCCCTTCCCTGGTCCCCACATTTCACATGCTCAACAACGTTCCTCTAACCAACTATATGTAAGACCTCCAATTTACCATACATACGTGAGGAGGGGCAAGAAAGGGAATACCCAAGGGTATAGCTGGCAAGGATCGTGGAGTCTGTTATGGGGATGTGGGGACCAAGGCTGTGAGGGTTTAGGAGAGGCTTGTTGAAAATATAGGATACTCTTTGCTTTAGGATATTTACCTTGGTGTTGGGTAGAATTCGAAATATCTTTTATTCATTTTATGCACTTCGTATTTGAAAATTTGCTTAAAATCTCAACAAAAAATTTCTACATGTGTGATTTATTGCAGCACCTTAATTATTATAGTTTTGCTAGTTTTAGTTTATCTAGATTGTTGTGTTAATAAGATTTTATATATGAAAATCTTGTTCATGAAAGAGCATTTGGTTATGCATTATGAAAGGTTTAAGTTTGAAATGTACTTTTTTCAACCCTTTTTGGTTGTTTTTGGGGCAAGGAATCGAGCTTATTGCCTCTGAGCTTTCATTTGATTTTGTTTGAAATTTAGTTGTTAGCTTCCAGAAATCATTAACAATCTGATATATTGTTTGAATTGTTCTTAATTTTGACCTCTTGTGCATATGACCTGTACTTTGTATTCTCTTTTTGCAGGCCCTCAAATCAAGTAGTATCAAATGCGAGGTTTTTCTTGGTGACTTAAATTTATAAGAGTATAAGCTATATTAATTGTTATTTTGAGTTTTATTTATACTAACTGAAAAGGAAATGAAGTACAAACGTGCATGAACAAAAAAAAAAACAATTTGATGCCTAAATGTGTTAAGACTTGATTTGTCTTCATTTATTTCTTTCACGGTTCCTATTGTACTTAGTAAGAGTTGGTATAGATTTGGTTTCACACTGAAAAGTGTTTTTATTGGATATAGTGATCATCACAAGGGTTATCTCTGCCTCAGTCCCACCAAGAGAGTTTACATCTCAAGACATGTGTGCTTTAATGAACTTGAATTTCCCTACTCCACACTGTTAACAGCATCTACCAACAATATTCACATCTTGGAGTCTACTGTCCTATCATGGGCTCCCAGTTTTACAGCCTGCTGGTTCTCCCCATTCACCACATATTCATGAGCATTCAGCCCATCATTCAACTCCTAGTCCGTCAGAATTAAATGTCCATGTCATCCAAGACTACCCATATTCTTCTACCCCACCATATAGTCCCACCAATCATGAAGCTGAACATTCCCATTCCATCTCCAGCCCACTTTTATCCCAACTCTCATCCCTCATTTCCTGCTCCTCAACCAACCACTTCTCTTTATCCTCAAAACTCCCACACAATGATCAGTCGTGCTAAATCTGGTATATCCAAACCTAACTACCCCTTCATTGGCCTTACTGAATTAGCTTCCAAAACCGATTGGTATACCCTTGAACCCACATCTCTCTGTGAAGCTATTACTTCTCCCCAATGGCAACAGGCCATGATTTACTTCCCCCCTCTTCCGCTCATACTCTGGTGTGTACCAAATGGGTCTACAAAATTAAAAGGGATGCTAATGGGAATGTTCAATGCTACAAAGCCCACTTAGTTGCCAAAGGGTATCTTTAGACGTCTGGCATAGACTATGGTGAAACTTATGGTCCTGTTATCAAGCCTGCTTCTATTTGTATGGTTTTGACTATTGCTGTTACACAGGGATGGCTTATTAAACAGTTGGATGTGAGTAATGTTTTCCTTCATGGTACTCTTCGTGATGAGGTTTATGTTAGTTAACCTCAAGGGTATATTGACCCTCATCGTCCTAACCATGTTTGCAAGTTACACAAGGCTCTCTATGGCCTCAAATAGGCTCCTCGCGCGTGGTATAAGCAACTTTGCTCCACTCTTTTGTTATGGCAGTTTTATCAATCCAAGGCTGATATGTCTATGTTTATTCTTCACTCCTCACAGGGCACAATCTTCATTTTAATATATGTGGATGACTTGATTATCACTAGCTCTAATCAATTGCTTCTTGATTCTATAATTACCAAGCTGCAATCTCAGTTTGCTTTGAAAGATCTCGGTCCCTTACACTATTTCCTTGGCATTCAAGCTCTTCGCACAGAGAATGGTCTTCTCCTTTCTCAATCCAAATATGTGCAAGACTTGCTTACTCGGCTGCATCTTCAACATATCAAACCAGCTAGTACACCGTTGGTTCTTTGCAATATCTTTTACACACTCGCCTGGACATTGCTTTCTTGGTTAACAGACTCAGTCAATTCAACCAAGCTCCGACAACGTCTCATTGACAAGCTCTTAAACAAGTACATCGTTATCTTCAAGGGACCTCTCATCTTGGCCTCCACATTCAACCAGCTCCACATTTTTCTCTTACTGCCTTTTTTTATGCTGATTGGGCAGCTTCCCTGGATGATAGTCGATCAGTTGGCAGGTATTGTGTTTTCTTTGGCTCTTCTCTAGTTGCTTGGTCCTCCAAAAAGCAAGCCATTGTCGCCCGTTCCAGCATTGAATCTAAGTATGGTTCTTTGTCTCACATAGCTTGTGAACTTCTTTGGTTGAGATCTATTTTACAGGAGCTTCGGGTGCCTCCCCCCTTTTCTCCAGTTATCTGGTGTGATAACTTTAGTGTTGCCGATCTTGCTTGAAATCCTATATTTCACACACACACCAAACATATTGAGATTGACACTCACTTCATTCGTAATCAGGTCCTTGCCAATTTGATCCACATTCGTCATATTTCGACTCATGACCAAGTTGCAGACTTTCTGACCAAACCATTAGCCTGACGGCAACATCAGTTCCTCTGTGACAAACTCGACCTTCAGTTGTCCCCTACGTCTCGTTTGAGGGGGTTGTTAAGACTTGATTTGAATTCATTTATTTGTTTCACTGTACCTATTGTACTTAGTAAGAGTTGGTACAGGTTTGGTTCCGTCTTCACTTAATCTCCCTGTTTTTCTTCTTGCTTGGTCTTGTCCAGTCCTTTCTTCTTGTGAGTTGTATTCTGCTCATTCTTTGCCTATTTAACGCTTGTATCTCTCGGGTGTTCAATAAGAAAGTGAAGGGCAATATTCAGATAACAAACTCTCTGTGTTTTCTCTCTTTTGCTTTACTATTTGAACTTCTTCTAAATGGAGTTTGGATAATAAATAAATACACAAGTCATGTGGAACCCTACCAAAGTTGTACTTTTAAGCTTCCATATTTAATAGAATGATAATTGCTATAATTTTGCGATAGAGTTCTATTATATTAGTTTTTGGTACTTATTTGGTGAGATCTATGAGATGTAGAAGGAAGAATAGCCTCCTTTTCATAGTTGGATAGGAATGAGTATCATTAATTTAGTTTGCAAGTTAAATAAGAATTTTGCTCGAAATTCTTCAAATTGTGAGCTTGGTATTCTCCAGATTTTATATAACTTGTTATATAAACCGACTCTATTTGGTTTGTTTTGGTTCTTTTAGTTTATTATTCTCAAAGTTAAAATTTTCTAAGTCATTCATATATGCAAGAGGAATGTTATGGCTTTGTGCACATATTGATAGCATGAATATTATTCGTTCTCACAATATGTTAGATTGTTAGAAATCATCATAATAAATTGAAGTTCATAGTTCAATTAATTTTTTATTAATTTTTTTAGAAACTAAATATATAGTTAAAGTGTGCAAATTTGCTATCCCTCCACCCAATGTTATGAATATGGCATTTGATCTTGTGAGGTTTGTTTTTGCCCAATAACAAAAAGAAGTTATTATTATTATTGTTATGTTCATTATTCTGCAATTGCAATATGGGACTTATTTGTTCAACTCCAATTTCTTTGCACTCTCTTGCAGGGTTAATTTGGAAATTGAGGTATTCTGGAGGCTATTTAGAAATGAAAAAAATAATGTATTTTAATGTATTCCTTATTCAATAACTTTTTATATATATATATATATTTAAATGACAGATTATTTTAGAGAGTTTACGGGCCGATTGATTAGAAAAAAAGTGTTTTTCAAAAACTTCATCTTTATTTAAACACTTTTGATAAAAAAAAAATTGTTTAAAATACAACTCAAAATCTATTTTGAGTAGTTGCCAAACACTCTAATTTTTTTTTCAAAATAACTTAATTTTTAAATTAAATACTTGAAATTGTATTCCAAACACATCCTACAAGTTAATTGGGTTCGGATTTTCTTAAAATTTTCTAAACTCGTGACAATTTGTGAAACATAGTACGCACGTGAATGAAACTAATTTAAAAGCTATTTATATTGTGAAATTGCCAAAAATAGGACATATTTGAAGGAGTTCAAGATTTTTGGGATGGTTTTTAGAAAGAAAGACTTTTAAGACAAATGAGTTTTGAAATGTCCATTATGCCCTTAGTAAAAAGAAGCCCTAAAACACTTCTATTTTTGTGATTCCCATCTTCTCTCTTGCAGGTGACTTTGACGGCACGGTGAGGCGAGCGACTTCGAATGATAGCTGCACGCGGCAATGCGATTTGGACGGCGCGACCAAACAACTCCGAACGACGAGGCAAGCGACTTCCAAAGGTGCAGTGAGGTGACTTCGGACAGTGTGGTGACTTCCGTTTGTTTACTTGCTTCTTACTAGGTGAGAAATTTTATTTTGGTTTTCTTATTTTTGTTGTGTAGATGTTGCGACCTATGTAGGCAAACAAATTTTTTTTTTTTTTGGTTGTATACTTTAATTATTTTCATTATTGTTGGAGATGTATGAAACACAACTAATATTTGTCTTATTGTTTGTTATCTCGCAGCAACTCGCAACATCTCACAATAACCTTCAAACTTGAAACACTGAATTAGAGCTCATTTTTTTAAATGTTTTAGGCGAATTAGGGTGGGTATAGACATTTTTTTTTGCTAGTTTTTCAGTTATTATTTTTTATCTTGCAGTATCTTGCAACAACTTTCAGACTTGAAACACTTAGTTTGTCATCTCTTATCTTTCCATTTTTTTCATTTCACTCAAATACTCTTTTCCATTTATTGTTCATCTTCTTCTTTTCTGCAATTCCACCCCATTAATTTCATTTTCACATGTAATAATAGATGTAATCAGACACAAAAGTTAGAGATTTAATTTATGTTCGTATACACACCGAAATCGAATACAAATCTTCAGTGGTGGCAACACGGCAGCACTTTCATTTATATTGAGCTTTAGATGGCGGCGGAGATTAGGATGGTGGCGACAACTTGGATTATATCCATCAAACATGCCTTTGTAAAAAATCTTCAATTTTTTTATTCCTTTGCCGAAATTTGTAATGAACACTAAATTTGTAAGATATTCACACCATAAATCTGTACAAAACTCTTTTTGTATTATTATTTTTTTAATCATCTATTTTTTATAATATAAGCCATGATAGATTTTGTACATATATACAAATCAAATTCATACCCTATCATTCTTGATTTTACAGTAATTCATCCATCGAAAACCAACCGACATTGTTTACATTTTTGCATGCATTTCTTTTTATTTTAGCAACAACTTTAGATGATTAAACTGTTTTTAGCTAATGTTTTTTTTATCTTGCAACATCTCGCAACATCTTGAAACAACTTTCTAACTTGAAACACTCAATTTGAACTCATTTGTATATGTGTTTTAGGTGATTTAGGTGGATATGGACCTTTGTTTGCTAGTTTTTTTAACTATTATTTTTTATCTCGCAATATCTCACAACATCTCGCAACAACTTTCAAACTCGAAACACTAAATTGAAACATATTTTTATAGGTGTTTTAAGTGATTTAGGGTGGGTATGGGCATTTTTTACTAGTTTCTTAGCTACTTGTTTGTTGTGAGATGTTGCGAGATAAAAAAAAGTAGCTAATAAACTATTTAAAACATTTCTAAACCCACCCTATATCACCTAAAACACATATAAAAAGGATTGCGAATTGGGCGTTTCAAGTTTGGAAGTTGGAAAGTTGTGCGAGATGTTGTGAGATGCTGCAAGATAAAAAATATTATCTAACAAACAACTTAAATTTTTTTCATATGCATCCCAAATCACTTGAAATACATATAAAAGTGAGTTAGAATGAAGTGTTTTAAGTTTGAAAGTTGTTGCAAGATGCTGCGAGATGTTGCAAGATTAAAAAGAAAAAAAAAAGTATCTCAAAAACTAGTTAAAGATGTCTATATCCATTCTAAATTACCTAAAAGATCTATAAAGAGAGAAAAACTAAATTGCACAAATAGGAAAAAAAAAATTAACCTAACTCAACTCAAATATGAATGTGAGTTTACCTAAAAATCTATAACAATAAAAAAAAAATCATAAAAATTTACCACAAAGAAAATGAGATTGAGAGAATGTTGAAGCATAACAAGAGAGTTTGAGAGAATATAAATTAGAAAGAAGTTAGAGAAAACATGAAAGAGAATGGAGAAAGTCGCCAATTGTGTGTTATGAATAACAAAAAGTTGTTTTTCTCACTCAAGGACATAGTGAACATTTCACATCCCATTTGTCCAAAAAGTCTTTTTTGAAAAAGTAATCTCAAAATTCTTTAATCCCCTTAAAAATGTGGAAAATTTCCACAGATAGAAAAAATGTCAAACTATTTACAAAAAATAGCAAAAACAACACTGATAGACATTGATAGACTTCTACCAGCATCTACCCATGATAAACTTTTGTTATTTCTATCACTGATAGACCCTGATAGACTTCTATTGGTGTTTATCACAACTATCTTAAAATTTTGCTATTTTGTGTAAATAGTTTTCCTTATTTTTCTATTTTTAAAAATTCTCCTAAAAATGTCCTATTTTTGGCAATTTCCCATTTATATTGCTGTCCTTTTAACCGTTTTAAAAAGTTTGACACTTTCATTAACATGGCCTAAAAGAAATGATGCTATTTTTTTTTTTCAAAATTACCATTAGGCTTGTAGTGATATTTTTTTCACCGTGAAACATGGTGAACCATATATTTATATTTATATGGGAATATTGTTGTTGATAAGGAAATAAGTAGAAATCAACATTAAAGATTACTTCCAAGCTAAGACTTCAAGTCATAGTGAATAATTACAACATTTCAAGCATCAAAAGACACTTTTTCATCCAAGAGTCATAATGAATCTAAAAATCCAGATTCATTCACATATGTAATTTCCCATGTATCCAATTTAATTTCATGTATTTATATTTATGAGGGTAGTTGAAAGAGTGTAGATGAATTTAGACAATTTGGTGAAAGGTTATGTCCTTTCATGGTGCCTTTTCAATTAGTTTAAATAGGACTGTAATTCCGCATCTTAGAAAAAGAAGACTTTGAATTTGAATGAATTTTTCATAGAGTAAATCTCTCAAGCTTTTATGCTTTCTTTGTATTCTTGTGTTTAGAATGCATGTTTAGAACTTTCAATCTAGTTTGATCAATTAGATTATGGAGAGTTCGAAATCTGGAAGTTAGGAACAAGTTCTCATTTCTTCTTGATCTTTGATCAATCTTCCAAGCCAAATCTGTTTAGCTTTCTTGGGGTTATTATCAATTCGTTAATTGGGGTTATTCTTATTATTGTTGTGGGGGTTCATCTTGTTTAAGGGGGGTTCTCAAACGTGATCGAGGTAGTTCCCTTTATCATTAAGTCTTAACTTGGAAGTAATCTTTAATGTTGATTTCTACTTATTTCCTTATCAGTTGTTATCATTTTTTTATTATTAGCTCTTATTTTTAACTTATAAACAGCATAATAAATGAATTTTAGATTCTAATAAAATAAATAAAAGTTTAAATTAACTAGACCAATTTATACTCTCTAGCTCTTGCTCGTGGAGTGAACAAGAAGACAAAAAAAAGAAACCATCTTCCATTAGGGCCCCTCGTTCACTATCGGCGGGGTTTAATTTATCGTCTTATGGACTTAAAAATTATAAGCTACTTGAAGGGAATAATCAAATGGACAATTACAAAAATACCAAATTCATTTGTTAAAATTGTTTTATGATTTTACAAAAAAGGCAAAATCTTTAAGCCCAGCTCAATTGAAATGCTCGGATGACCAAAAACCCCCTCACAGTTAAAAATGTGTGACTGTATTTGATTATCTATTAATTACTATTTGATTGTTGTCTGATTACCATATAATTGCCAATGATACCAATTTTTCTCTGATGTTATTAATTGTTAATGATAATAATTATTGTTTGATTTTTATTTGATATTGATTGTAATATGATTATCAATGATACCATTGTTATCTGATTGTTCTCTAATTACTATATAATATTGATTGTTAATAATATCGATTGTTATCTGATTGTTGTCTGATTATTATCTGATATCAATTTCCAATGATACCGACTGTTGTCTGATCGTTGTTTGATTAATATCTAAAATGGGTTGTCAATGATACTAATTTTTATCTGATTACTATCTAATTATGATTGTCAATGATATGTGATTGCTATATGATTTTCATTTGGTATTGATTGTTATATGATTTTTGTCTGATTATTGATATACTCATTGTCAATGATTGATTGATTGTTGTCAATAATAAACTGCTAAAATAAGGCACTATATATTGTACTTACATAAAAACAAATGATTAACAAATATATCTTTGATTTCCACAATATGATTATTCAAATAGATACAAATTATTTACATGTTTTTCTATTATGACCAACACGCTTACAACAGCTACAGTTCGTGTGCTTTGCCAATTCACCAATTGAAGAAATCCTTTTCTTTTTAGGTCTTCTTGCTTGACGAGGGTTGTTCACCTCTAAAATACAAGTAGTAAAAAATCAAACATCAATTACATGACAATTAAATATAAATAACAAAGTACTTAATATCTAATGAAAATCATATGGAAATCAGATAACAATGATATATTAATCACGTGACAATCAAATAGAAATCACTAAGTACTTAATATCTATGAAAATCACATCGTAATCAATGACAATCATATATCAACCAGATGACGATCACATACTAATCAAATAGAAACCACAAATTACTTAATATCTAATGAGTTGTGTCCAACGCTCCTGCTGCATCCAACGCTCCTGTTGCGTCCAACGCTCATGCTGCGTCCAACACTCCTGCTGCAAGTGATGCATACACAGGACCTATCACTCGCAGTCGCTCAAAAGGGATCATGCAGAAGAAGGAACAAGGTTCTGCCGTCGCAGAGAACATCTTGAGGCGATTGACAGAATCCCCTAAAGGTAGGATTGTCATCAAGGAAAACCTGTTGTTTGACAACTCTGCTCCTGCCTCTGACCGATCCAAGAAGGAATCACACCCTGATGTGATGTCCGTCATGATGGCTGACATAACGACCGAGGCAGCCATGGTAGAATTGGAGAGGAAGATAAATTTCTTAGCAAAAGCTCTCGAGGAGCGAGATAATGAGATCGCTGCCTTGAAAGAGCAAATGCATGCTTGAGAAACTGCTGAGTCGAGCCAAATTCCCGCTGTCAAGGCAAATGACAAAGGGAAAACTCCGTTGCAGGAAAGCCAACTGCAACACTCTACCTCCATCGCCTCTCTGTCAGTCCAGCAGCTGCAGGACATGATCACAAATACCATCAGAGCCCAGTATGGGGGATCACCACAAACTTTTTTTATGTATACCAAGCCGTACACTAAAATAATCGACAACCTCAGAATGCCTGTCGGATATCAACCACCAAAATTCCAGCAGTTCGATGGAAAGGGCAACCCTAAACAACACGTTGCTCATTTTGTTGAAACATGCGAAAATGCAGCGACTAGAGGAGATCAACTGGTTAGACAGTTCGTCCGTACCTTGAAAGGAAATGCTTTCGATTGGTACACTGATCTAAAGCCAGAAGTGATGGACAGTTGGAAGCAGTTGGAAAGAGAATTCCTGAACCGCTTTTACAGCACTAGGCGGACTGTTAGCATGATGGAGCTAACAAACGCCAAGCAGCGGAAGGGAGAGCCAGTCATCGACTACATCAACCGATGGTGACTATCTTCAGTGGAGATGTGCACCCAAGGCATGCACTGGGAACTTCTCTACATCTTGCAGGGAATAAAGCCTCGCACATTTGAAGAGTTGGCGACTCGCGCCCATGATATGGAGTTGAGCATCGCCAACAGAGGAACAAAGGACTTCCTGGTCCCAGGAGAAAAGAAGGATAAGAAGGATAGCAAGAGCACTGAGAAAACTATGAAGAGCGCCACGAAAGAATCTATGGTCGTCAATACAACCCCATTGAAGTTTTCCTCTAGAGAAAGAGATTCAAGAGCTGAAAATAAAGATGATAGAGGCGAGCGACGTCGCCTAACTTTGAAGGAGAGGCAGGAAAAAGTTTATCCATTCTCTGACTCTGATGTTTGCAGACATGCTAGAGCAGCTGCTAGAGAAACAACTGATTCAACTGCCCGAATGCAAGCGGTCGGAGCAGTTAGAGAAAGTCAACGACCCCAACTACTGTAAATATCATCGGGTCGTTAGCCACCCAATCGAAAAGTGCTTTGTGCTAAAAGAGCTGATTATGAGGTTGGCTCGCGAAAAGAAGATAGAGCTAGATCTGGATGAGGTAGCTCAGACGAATCACGCTGCGGTGGCAATGACTTCAAGCGTTCCACCATCAATACTATTTTATGATCAAAGTGAAAGTTTGATCCAATTTGGGACCTTTGAGCCTATAGTCGTTCGGTTCCAGCAAGAGATCATAATGACAAACCTTCAAGGCAAATAATTGCTGGGATCAAAGTATCATAACAAGCCTTTGTTTTTCTCAGGATACATGCGAGAACAAAGGGTTGGTCAAATTCTCATTGACGATGGGTCAGCTGTCAACATTATGCCTAAGTTGACTATGAAGCAATTAGGTATCTCAATGGAAAAACTGACGAATAACAAGCTGGTGATCCAAGGCTTCAATCAAGGCGGTCAATGAGCGATCGACATGATTCGCCTGGAACTCATTATTGGCGATCTAAAGGCCAACACATTGTTCCACGTTATAGATTCGAGGACCACTTACAAGTTGTTGCTGGGCATCCTTGGATTCATGGAAATGGAGTGATAACTTATACACTCCATCAATGCTTCAAGTTTTATCAAGATGGCATTAAGAAGGTTGAAGCAGATTCCAACCCATTCTCAGAAGCTGAGTCCCACTTCACAGACGCAAAGTTCTACTTAAAGACCGATAATGTCGGTAAAGTTATGCCCTCGAAGATTCCTCTAATAAAAGGGGAGGATAAGTCCCAGTCCAAGCCACAAATAGATGCAGCAAAAGAACCAAGTGAAGGGGTTAGTACTTCTGACTCTCAAAAGAGTAAGGCATCTATTAGCTCTGCGAAGACTGAAACTTTGGAAGATGAGAAAGCTCCAAGTCCTCCAATCTTGCGTTATGTTCCTTTGTCGAGACGCAAGAAAGGCGAGTCACCATTCGCAGAATGCTTGAAGGGCTTAAAGGTCGGTGATGTGGAGATCTTAAAAGAAAGTTTTGTTACACCTCTTACAAAAATAAAAAAACAAGAAATTCAGAAACCAAAAATGGACCTGACGAAGGTGAATTTGCCTGAAAGACGAACAAAATATGGGTTCGACCCAAAGGCTTATAAGCTGCTGGCAAAAGCAGGCTATGACTTTATAACTCACACTGAGTTCAAGAGCCTAAAAATTTATGAGCATCCTGAACTTTCTCCGTCCCAGAGGAAGCTTTTGCAGGAAGGATATGCCATACTTGCCTCAAGGAAAGGACTTGGATATAAGTCTCCTGAGCCGGTTCGCATAACTAGAAAGGAAAAGGCAAAAGTGGCTGACAGCAATCACATAACGATAAAGGAGGTTGATAACTCTAAAGAAGGAGAAAACAATGGTCAAAGAACCTCTGTCTTCGATCGCATTCGACCGCCTGTCGCACGTGCTTTAGTCTTTGAAAGGCTAAGCATGACGGAAACAGAAGAAGAAAGTCAGTGCCGAACAGCTAACCTTGGCTGACGCTCTACCTCTCGAAGGCTAGTTATGCCTTTTGAGGAGGAAGGAGACATTCGTAATTTTCCAATGACGACTCGACCCTCGGGCTTTGAAAGATTAAGTGTGCTTATGAAGAAAAATGAGGAAGCACCTCGCGTGTCAATTTTCAACCGCCTTAAACATGAAGGTGTCGAGAATCACTCTAACAAAAGGTCGTCTTTCGAGCCAAAAGAAAAAGAAAAGATTCGCGGTGATGCTCCTAGTATACCTACAAAGAAGAGTGGAGGAAAATCCTGCACGTCAATTTGGCGCCGCATTAAGCATGAGGATGCCAAGAACCATTCAAATCAGAAGCCCCTTTGCGAGCAAAGGAGGGAGGAGAAATTTGTAGTGTTGTCCCTTCCCAAATGAAAAGAAAAATTTTCGTCACCCTTAATACAAGTGAAGGCTCTTTAAAGGTGAAAAGACGTGATGTTATTTTTACTAAGCCTGACAGTGAAAACTTAGAACAGGAAGAAGGTGAAACTTCATGTCATCATATCACCGTCATAGAAGAGTCGAAGGACGAAATGTCCGAAGAAGATGTGGAGAACGCCCCTCTCACGCTTGAGGATGGTGGTCAATCCACAGTAGATGAATTCAAAGAAGTGAATCTTGGTACAGTAGAGGAACCGTGCCCAACTTTCATTAACGCATCTCTCTCAAGTGAAGAGGGGGGCGAATATATGATTCAGCTTGCCAAATACAGGGACATCTTTGTTTGGTCATATAAAGAGATGCCAGGACTTGATCCAAAAGTAGCAGTCCATCATCTCGCAATCAAGCAAGGGTATCGACCCGTCAAATAGGCTCAAAGACGCTTTCGGTCAGAGCTTATCCCCTAAATTAAAGCAGAAGTCAATAAGTTGATTGAAGCAGGATTCATTCGCGAAGTCAAATATCCAACGTGAATAGCCAATATTGTTCTAGTTAGAAAGAAGAATGGACAGCTTCGCGTCTGCGTAGACCTTCGTGACTTGGATAATGCACGCCCAAAGGATGACTTTTCATTGCCTATCACGGAGATCATGGTTGATGCGACTACTGGACACGAGGCCTTATCCTTTATGGACGGGTCGTCCGGGTATAATCAAATACGAATGGCTCTCGTAGATGAGGAAATGACGGCTTTCCGCACTCCGAAGGGAATATACTGCTACAAGGTGATGCTCTTCTGATTAAAGAATGCTAGCGCTACTTATCAACGCGCCATGCAAAAAGTATTTGGTGATATGTTGCACAAACATGTTGAATGCTATGTTGACGATCTCATGGTTAAGTCCAAGAAATGACAAGACCATCTGAGAGATTTAAAAGTTGTGTTTGACCGCTTGCGGAAATATCAGTTGAGGATGAACCCTCTCAAGTGTGCGTTCGGCGTAACCTCATGGAAGTTTCTTGGTTTCACCGTAAGGCATCGGGGAATTGAGATAGATCAGTCCAAGATCGATGCTATTTAAAAGATACCAAGACCAAGAAATCTACACGAGTTGAGAAGTCTCCAGGCTCGTTTGGCTTACATACAGAGATTTATTTTCAACTTTTCTGGCCGATGTCAACCTTTTCAAAAGTTGATGAGAAAAGGAGAAAGTTTTGAGTGGGATGAGGCTTGTCAAAATGCTTTTGACAGCATAAAGAAATACTTACTTAATCCCCTTGTCCTAGGCGCTCCCTTAACAGGCAAGCCGTTGATATTGTACATTGCCGCACAGGAAAGGTTGCTGGGGGCATTACTGGCGCAAGAAGGGAAGAAAGAGAAGGAGCGTGCTCCCTACTATCTAAGTAGGACCCTAACTGGAGCTTAAATCAATCTCTCCTATCGAGAAAATGTGTCTTGCGCTTTTCTTTGTGATAGACAAGTTGATGCACTACATGCAGGCTTTCATGGTTCACCTAGTTGCGAAAGCTGACCCCATTAAGTATGTGTTATCCAGGCCGATCATCTCCGGGCAGTTGGCCAAATGAGCAATTCTGCTCCAGCAATACGACATTGTGTATGTGCCACAAAAGGCGATTAAAGGACAAGCATTGGCTGACTTCTTAGCAAATCATCCAATTCCATCAGATTGGAAGTTGTGCGAAGACTTGCTCGATGAGGAAGTTTTCTTGGTTGAAATTACGGAGCCTTGGACCATGTACTTTGATGGTGCAGCACGAAGGAGCGAAGCGGGGGCAGACATCGTCCTCATCTCACCTGAAAGACATATGTTTCCTTATAGCTTTACACTTGGTGAATTATGCTTAAATAATGTCGGTGAATATTAGGCTTTAATAATTGGCCTCCAGATGGCGTTAGAAATGGGAATATCGTACATAGAAGTTTATGAAGATTAAAAGTTGATAGTCAGTCAACTCTTGCTGCAGTATGATGTGAAGCATGAAGATTTAAAGCTTTACTTCACCTATGCCAGACAGTTGCTGGAAAAGTTTGACAGCGTAATCTTGGAGCATGTACCAAGGTCAGAAAACAAGAAGGCAGATGCTTTGGCAAACCTAGCTACTGCATTGACGATTCAATACGATGAAACTCTAAACATATCGCTTTGCCAAAGGTGGGTTATACTGTCAATTGAGACTGAATGCGAAGAAATGAACCTAACATCAGTCTATTTAATTGACGAGGAAGACTGGCGCCAACCCATCATAAATTATCTTGAACATGGTAAACTTTCAACAGATCTCCGTCGTAAAACTGAGGTGCGAAGGAGAGCAGCTAACTTCATTTACTATAAGGAGACCTTATATTGTCGTTCCTTGGAAGGGCTCTTTCTTCGATGCCTCAGAAAAGAAGAGTCAATAAAAGCGTTAGAGGAGGCACATTCAGGTGTCTGTGGCGTACACCAATCTGGATCGAAGTTTCAATTCCAGTTGAAGAGGATGGGATACTATTGGCCCAAGATGATCCAGGATTCGATGGAGTATGCGAAGAAGTGTGAAGCTTGTCAATACCATGCAAACTTCATACATCAACCGCCAGAACCCCTGCATCCAACTGTGGCTTCATGGTCTTTTGAAGCTTGGGGACTTGATCTTGTTGGTCCTATAACACCCAAGTCGTCAGCAGGACATTCTTACATCCTTGCAGCGCCAGATTACTTTTCAAGATGGGCTGAGGCCATTGCGCTGAGAGAAGCCAAGAAAGAAAATGTGGCAGACTTTATCCGAACTCACATCATCTACCGGTACGGAATTCCTCACCGAATTGTGACGGATAATGGAAGACAATTTTCTAACAGCCTAATGGATAGATTGTGCAAAAAGTTTAAATTCAAGCAATACAAGTCGTCCATGTACAACGCAACTGCCAATGGGCTGGCAGAAGCTTTCAACAAAACTTTGTGTAACCTACTGAAGAAAATCGTCTCTATGTCAAAGAGAGATTGGCAAGAGAAGATTGGTGAAGCGCTATGGGCTTACCAAACTACTCATCGCACTCCTACAGGAGTTACACCATATTCTCTTGTTTATGGAGTGGAGGCTGTTCTCCCATTGGAAAAGGAAATTTCATCACTAAGGATGGCAGTTCAAGATGGGCTAACTACAGAAGACAATGCCAAATTACGTCTTCAAGAGTTAGAGGCACTTGACGAAAAATGGCTAGAAGCTCAACAGACGTCGGAATATTACCAAGCGCGAATGTCCAAAGCCTTTGATAAGCATGTGAAGCCCCAATCATTTCAAATTGGTGATCTAGTGCTTGCTATAAGGAAACCTATCATCACAACAAGACATACAGGAAATAAGTTCACTCCTAAGTGGGATGGACCCTATATCGTCAAAGAAGTCTACACAAATGGAGCATACAAGATCATCGATCAGAATGGATTAAGGATTGGCCCAATCAATGGCAAACTCCTTAAGAAATTTTATGCATGATAAGTATGTAAAATGCTCCTTATCGCAAGAGCCTAAACTGCATGGTGCTTTTGGCCCGCATGAGCTTAAAAGGTGAAAGACTAAAGAAAAAAGTTTGAACTACATTATGACTTGATCCCTATATATTATAAAGGGTACGTAGGCAGCTTGAAGGAAACTTTAAGTTTAGTCACATCATGAAGAAAAAAAAGTTGAAGATGCCTTATTGGGGGCAATGCAACAAATCAAAGGAGTGCATCGCTAAGGTTGAAGATGCCTGCCTGGCTCCACCTCATTTGCGAGATCAGGTCCGGTCTGCTTGACTCTGCCTTATTTGTGACATTAAATTCGATCTGCCTGGCTCTGCCTCATCTAAAAGATCAGCTCCGCTCCATCTCCAAATAATGGTGCAACTTCACTCCTTCTCCAAAATATTGGTGCAGCTCCGTTCCACTTCTAAATATATTGGTGCAACTCTACTCCATCTCCAAATTCGACAGCTGCATTGCAATTTCGCTTTTGTCTTAAATTCGATGATATCGTTGTTGCATCTCCATCTTCCAAGACGCGTTGGTGTCTCACAAGTTCCTCGGGGCGACGAACGAGCTCAGATCTTATGACAAACCAAATCGCTCAGACCCTCGCAAGTTCTTCGGGGCGGCGAACGAGCTCAGATCTTATGGCGAACCAAATCGCTCAAACCCTCGCAAGTTCCTCTGGGCGGCGAACGAGCTCAAATCTTATGGCAAACCAAATCGCTCAAACCCTCGTAAGTTCCTCAGGGCAGCGAACGAGCTCAGATCTTATGGCGAACCAAATCGCTCAGACCCTCGCAAGTTCCTCTGGGCGGCGAACGAGCTCAGATCTTAAGGGGAACCAAATCGCTCAGACCCTCTCAAGTTCCTCTGGGCGGGGAACGAGCTCGGATCTTACGGCGAACCAAATCGCTCAGACCCTCTCAAGTTCCTCTGGGCGGGGAACGAGCTCGGATCTTACGGCGAACCAAATCACTCAGACCCTCGCAAGTTCCTCTGGGCAGCAAACAAGCTCGGATCTTACGGCGAATCAAATCGCTCAGACCCTCTCAAGTTCCTCTGGGCGGGGAACGAGCTCGGATCTTACGGCGAACCAAATCGCTCAGACCCTTGCAAGTTCCTCTGGGCGGCGAGCGAGCTCGGATCTTACGGCGAACCAAATTGCTCAGACCCTCGCAAGTTCCTCTGGGCGGCGAACGAGCTCGGATCTTATGGCGAACCAAATCCCTCAGACCCTCGCAAGTTCCTCTGGGCGACGAACGAGCTCGGATCTTATGGCGAACCAAATCGCTCAGACCCTCGCAAGTTCCTCGGGGCGGCCAACGAGCTCAGATCTTATGGCGAACCAAATCGCTCAGACCTTCGCAAGTTCCTCAGGGCGGTGAACGAGCTCAGATCTTATGGCGAACCAAATCGCTCAGACCCTCGCAAGTACATCATTGCTTCGTAGAGGCCAAGGTGGCGATCAAGGCGCTCCTGACAAAAAAAACTGTTCTCAGTTTTACATATTCTGTACAACAGCGTTTATGGACAAAGTAGAGCTCAAAACAAAGTTTTGACCGTTCAGAATGAGGCCCTATGTGTCTCGTACAGGCGGATAAAATTTTGATACGATCCGACAGTTGAAACTTTATCAAACGACAATTTTTCTGGAGCTGTCGTTGAAAAAAAAAATTTTCCCAGTTTTACATGTTCTGTACAACAGCGATTATGGACAAACAAGAGCTCGAAAAAAAGATCTGACCGTTCAAAATGTGGCCCCATGTGACTCGAACAGGCCGATAAAAGTTCAATATGATCCGACGGTTGAAATTTTAACAAAGAACAATTTTCCGGGAGCTGTCGCTGAAAAAAAAACTTTTCCCAATTTTACATGTTCTGTACAACAGCCATTATGGATGAACTAGAGTTCCAAACAAAGATCTAAAGGTTCAGAATGGGGCCCTATGTGTCTCAAACAGGTTGATAAAATTTCAATATGATCCGACGGTTGAAACTCCGACAAACGACAATTTTCCAGGAGTTGTCGCTGAAAATCCAAAGTTCTATTTGTCTTCTCCATTATTTTGGTGGATTTTTTTCCCTCTTTACCTCATTAGGTCACTTAATAATATATATATATATATATATAATCCTAAACCCTAATTCCATAATATATTAAGTATATATATATATTTTTAAATTTCTCGAATTAAAATTTGGCCATATTCCAAATTTTATCCCAAATTCAAATCTCCGGATCTTATAGATTGGATCTTAAATTGATCTCAAATTAAAATTTGGCCATATTCCAAATTTTATATTAAATATAAATGATTCAAGCTTATGCTTTTATCAAATTTAAATTGCGGATAATATCTCAAATTTATCCCAAAATAAAATTTGGTCATATTCCAAATTTTATCTTAAATTCAAATCAAATTTCGAAGTTATCCCAAATTAAATTTGGCCATATTCCAAATTTTATGTCCAATTCAAATCAAATTTCGAGTTGATCCCAAATTAAATTTGGCCATGCTCCAAATTTTGTTTTAATCAAACTCATGTATTAAATTCATAGTTTGATTGACACATCAAATAGGGTCAAATTCAAGAACATATACAACTTGCATTTTGACTCAACTTCAACTTTTTCGAGATTCATCCACCATATACGTGCATAAATCTCAAAAAGGGGGCATTTGTTGAAGGAGAAATTTTGTACCAATCACAAATTGCCACGTCATTTCTCAAATTAATGGCGAAATTAGAAACAATTAAATTTGGGACTAATTAAAAGTATGTGTCCTAAATTGAAATTGAACACACAAAATTGTCAAATCTCGATGGTGCCACGTATTTTCATCGTCACTGTTGGATCAAAATAAATTTTTTTTTGTTCAATTATTTATTAATGTTAGGGCTAAAATTTAATTAAGTACAAAAATATACTTAATTTGGCCCAAAGGCCCAAATCCAATTAGTTGAGCCCAATGGGCCAGGTCCATGAACCAATCAAGCCCAAGCCCATAAAGCCCACCTGAGAACTCTATAAATAGAGAAGTTTTTTTCGGGTTCAGAAAATTTACACTTAGAGAGCTTAGAGAGAATTCTCCCTACAAGCAGAAGACTCACTAACTCCTGAAGCTGAATCATACTCGAAGACTGAAGTTCCTTGGAATACATTCATCCATCCAAGACTCCAACTTCACGTGCATCCACGCACTCCGCTTCCATACATCAAGCATACGCGTCCAGTTGAGAGAGAGTCAGAGGATCAAGTACTAGAGATCGAACCACATCTGCATCAAACTTATATAAACACAAGTTCAACTCCACGAATTAAATTTCTTCGGAAATCCCGTGTGAACAGAGGTGATAAATCTCCTTTTCCAGTGCAAAACATAATACTAATCCTTAGTGAATTCTTGTATGAAATATTTTATTCTCTGCCTTAACTGTCATAACTCTACCTAGTTTCATCAAGTTTTAAGATATTTGGACTGAAGTATATGTTCCTTTCTAGCAGTTCTTTCATGGGATAAACTAGCGCCAAGTGACCTTATAAATAAATTTTCTTTTTCCTTTTCATAATACCATGGGTAAATAATCAACTCATGATAACTTTTATCTAGTCATTGACCTAGCATTAGAACATAGTGGGTGCATTTAAGCTAAACAAATATTTTAGTGCACAACTTTACATAAAAACTTTACTTGCAAGGCTTTAATTATTAAAGGTTGTGGATTTTTGAACTGCAGCAGCTGTTGATTGTTGAATTGATTTAGGAGTTGAAGTTGGAAAGTAAATCATTTGGGAGTGTGTGTTCTTTTCAGGTGTGGTTTTATCCTAATTTTAGGAGAAATGTTGCTAAATTTTTTAATAAATTTCATAAAGAAAGTAATTGCTAGCCACCTATATTTATTTAAAGGTTCTTAGAGTTGACAATAGATTTCATATTTAAATTGGAATCTATTGTCGTCATGCCATGTCCTAAGTTTGGAGGAGTAGTTTATGTAACTTGGGGCGGGGTGTGACAAGATGTGTAATGTGTAAATGGATGCCCTAGCTTATTGTATTTTTTATTATTTACCATCCCCATTGTTTTATATTATTATGTACATCCCAGTAACTATAATTTTAGTTCAAGTGGGAGTTTGTTGAATTTTATGCCATAAAACTAGTAGATAGTAAATGTATTATTTTGATCGTCATTAATAAAATGTTATTAATTATTATTCAATAAGTGTTATTGATTATATTGCTTTTTTCTTGTATTAATAGCCCTAAAATCCAATAAACTAATATCCTAGGTTGTCTTATGAGTCTTGAACATTATGTAGAGACATATAGGGATCAATGTTCAAGATACAACCTAAAGGGTCTATAGTATAGCGATAAGGCTGGGTACTTTATCCTGATGACACTATAGATACGACTCACTTTATATTTGATACAAACGCAATGATCTAATGCGTTCGTGTAGGAACATGTGAGTGGGGGTGATATAAAAATCCTAGCAATTTGAAAATTAGGAACCCAATTGTTGAACCCCTAACAACAAATCCCAAAACTCCAAATCAATTGACGTCAATCCAAAGGAAAAGACTAGAATTGGATTACCTTTTGATTGAAGACCAAGAGATAAGGAGAACTAGTTCCTTACTCCAAGTTCAAACACTCCACAAGCAAGATGATCAGACTTACCTTAATGTTCTTGGCATGCAACCCTGATTCAAGAATTGCAAAAGCGGAGGGTGATGAAACTCTGTCATTCAAGGGCATACCTTCGCTTATAATTTCGTGGGCTATCTTCTGCAGTTCATGGGACTAGGCCTCCACAGACTTGTCATCCGTCATCAGAAATTTTAAGTGACGGTTGACGGTATATTTCTTCAAACCGACTTTCTTAGTGTCGTATTTTTTCTATAAGGCCTCCCATATTTCTTTTGTTGTCTTCTTTGAGTTGTAATAATCATATACATCATTAGTCAAACCATTTAAAATGAAATTTTTACATGAAAAAATCTTTTCTTCTCAATCGACAGCCTCTTTGATTTGTTGGTCGATTGGATTTTCTTTTGCGACAGCTGGCTTTTTCGTTGTGCACAAGTTAGCGACCTTCATAACTGTAATAAAGAACAACATCTTCTATTTCTACCGTTTAACGTTTTCCCCTTTGAAGCTAAAAGACCGGTTGAGATCAGAGGCCATGATATCGTTTTGGGCCATCACAACAGTGGCAAATGAAGCATCTTAAAAATTGTTGGAACCAATACTGGATATGCATGGAGAAGTTGAATGCCTGACAGTCAATGCCTTGACCTTAACGCACAGAACTGGACGCCTGGTTATGAACGCCTGATGTTGGACGCCTGGTTCTGAATGTTTGATGCTAGACGCCTGGTTCTGAATGCCTAATGATGGACGCCTTGAACTGAACGCTTGGTAATAGACACCTGCAAAACAAAAATTTGTGAAAACTGAGTCACAGACCTTGCTCTCTTTAAGATGTTTCGCGGCTCTGCCCAAAGTGCAAGTAGTTTGGAATTTGTTGCCACGTCGTCCCCAGGATAAAACAGCCCAGAAGAAAAATTTTCTCGATCAGAACTTGCACAAGTAGCGATCGGAAACACTCACACCCTTCAAATGCTCGAAAAACGAAAAATAAGAGGATTATGAAAGCTGAAGGACTCACTGAAAGAATTTTTTCTGTCTCCTTCTCAGTCGGTGAAGCCAGTCTTATATACGCCTTGAAGGCCAACCGATGCATGCAAGACGAGCGCTCGGCCACTGAACGAGCGTCCTGAGGTGAGCGCTCGTCCACAGAATGTGCACCGAGAAAATGGCATGGGCGCGTAGATCGGTTGACCACGCTGTGGACGCGGCAAGGGCAAAATGGAAAATACTATTTTATTTTTCATTTAAAAAATATTAAAAAATAATAATATAATTGTAGACCCTAAAATTTGTCCAAATTTTATTTTTTAATAATAGTAATAATAATATTAATAATAGTATTACTATAAAAAAAATACCTTAAATCACATAAAATAAAAAAAAAATAACATCACACATTGCATCATTTTTTACTTCTATATATCATCAAATAAAATCTTTCAATTACGCATTTCATTAATCATTGGAAATTTGGCAAGTCAAATTCTATAAAAAATTATTTGATTTATTAAATTCTCATATGCCATATATTCCATTGCATTTTTTATTATTTTTATTTTTTATTATTTTTTTTTTGCCTTTGTTGGGTTTTATTTTTATTTTATTATTATTATTTTTTTTAAGATTCTCCCAAAATATTGGTATTTAGGTTAGACATTTTTTTTCCTTTTCTGTCTCTTTCGCGTGTAGCTTTAAGGAATTACTAAAGATTTTGGTTTATTTTATTTGATTCTTGTTATTAGATTTTATTTTGGAGTTAATTAATATTTTATTTTCCATTTTAAGAGGAGGAGGTTGAGCTATAAATAGGGGTTAATCTTCCTCCTAAAAGAAAAAAGAAAAGAAAACGTGAAAAGTTCTTCTTTTTTTATTTTTATTTTATCTTCCATAAATTCTCTCTTCTTCCTTGGCTCACTTGGACCTAAAAGGCTCCATATCTCACAACGGTATTGTATTGTCTTTTTCTCTCTCTTTTTTTTTGTATGATTAAATACTCCATGAAATCCTAATATTTTTTTTAGTACATGTATATGGCATATTGTTAAGTTATATTCCCTCATGTTGCACATCTTGATAAATTTCTGATATTTTGTTAGACAATCGTTGATTCATGTATGTTTGAGTTGTCCTATTTTAGTTTTCTATGAAATTTCTAGTATTGTATGCATGCAAAGAGATTTTATTTGCTTATTCTTTTTTATATATTCTTACACATTTTATTTTAAGCCATTAATCTTAGAATTATTTATGTCGAGGTGTTCTTTTTTCTATAATCTTTTTTTCCCTTACACAAGTGTTTGCCAATGACGGAATCTCAAAGTTATGGGATGCCATTACAAAGAGTTTTCTTCAGGAAAGTTAAATAATATCTTGGGAGGTAAATATTTTGACTCCTATATATCCATTATTTTGTTTTTAAGAATTAAAATTTTCCTATTTTCAATTTCCATAAAGAAAAACATCTTTTTGTCATGTTACTTTTTTTGGAATGTAAGTTTTTTTTTTTTATTAAACATGTTTTCTCTTCTTTTAATTTCTAAAAAAAAAAAAGCAAGAGTTCTTCTTATTTAACTTATTTCGTTTAAAAGATTTTTTTAAATAAAAAAGGTTTCTATCGATTGTGCTATCACTTTTGAAATAAAAGTTTGTTCTTTGTTTAAAAATAAATGCAAGTTTTTATTTTTTTCTAAGAGTATTTAAAAAATCTCAATTAAATGGGTCACCAAGAGTTTTTTTTTCTTCCAATTATAAAATATTTATTTTTCATAAAGTAACAAGCTCTAATATCTTGTTTATTGATTTTATTTTGAATGAACCTTAAAATAAAGCTTTCCTTTCTTCATTTGTTTTAACATGAATGAACTAAATTTTCATAAAGAATCAAATCATTTGTTTTAAAAATAGGAATTTTTTTTATAAAACAAAACTTTCTATAAGTGTTCTAAAAATAATAAAAAAAATATTATTTTTTTTATAAAAAAAAAACGACAAAACTTTCCTATGACGGATATTAAGAAGTCAAGAGGTTGACTTTCCTAATATTCTTGAGGTGATGAATTTATTTTGGGATGCCAAATTAAATTCAAATAAAATTTTCTAATGGCCTTTGGCCACTCATAATTGTTGGTCATTATTGGTAATAATAGTGATCAATAAAATATGGGACATTTAAAAATAAAAAACAATGATTTTCTTTTTTTAAAAGGGCCTTTTTCTTTAAAAACACAAAAAAATTCCGTTCTTTGAACAAGTGTTGTGAGTGCTAATACCTCCCTCATACACAAAAGACCCCCCAAACCTTTTATCTCTCTTTGCAGACCAATTTGACATACTTTGGGTGTCCAGTCACACCCTCTAAATCAAGACTGGTGGCGACTCTATTTTTCTCCTCTCGAGAACAACGTCAGCCGCTCCGTGTCGCAAACCCGTAGCGACAGCTTGGCGACTCTGTTGAAGGAGAAATTTTGGACTAATCACAAATTGCCACGTCATTTACGGTGAAATTATAAAATAATTAAATTTGGGACGAATTAAATGTTACATGTGTCCTAAATTGAAATTGAAGACGAAAAATTGGCAATCTCGATGGTGCCATGTGTTTCTGTCCTCATCGTTGGATCAAATTAATTATTTTTGGTTCAATTAATTATTAATGTTTGGGCTAAAATTTAATTAAGTTCAAAAGTAGACTTAATTTGGCCCAAATGACCCAAAGGCCCAAATCCAATTAGTTGGACCCAATGGGCCAGGCCCATGGACTAGTCAAGCCCAAGCCCATAAAGCCCACCTGAGAACTCTATAAATAGAGAAGTTCTCTTCATTCACCGGCTTCAGAAATTTTACACTCAGAGAGCCTAAGAGAGAATTCTCCCTACAATCAGAAGACTCCCTAACTCCTGAAGCTGAACCACACACTTGAAGACTGAAGCTCCTTGGAATACATACATCCATCCAAGTCTCCAACTCCACGCGCTCCGCTTCCATACATCAAGCGTACGCGTGCATACATCCATCCAAGACTTCAACTTCATGTGCATCCACGTGCTCCGCTTCCATACATCAAGCGTACACGTGCATATATCCATCCAAGACTTCAACTTCACGTGCATCCACGCGCTTCGCTTCTATACATCAAGCGTACGCGTACAGTTGAGAGAGAATCAGAGGATCAAGCACTAGAGATCGAACTACATCCGCATCAAACTTATATAAACACAAGTTCAACTCCACGAAACACGTTTCTCAGGAAACCTCGTGCGAACAAATTGGCACGCCCAGTGGGACCTTCTCTACCTCTCATCTTTCTCTAACACTTAAATCAAGCAATGGCTTCTAAGAAAGTAGCATACAACGCTCCTGCAGCGTCCAACGCTCCTACAACATCCAACGCTCCTGCTGCGTCTAACATTCCTGCTGCAAGCGATGCATACACAGGACCCATCACTCGTAGTCGCTCAAAGGGGATCATGCAGGAGAAGGAACAAGATTCTGCTGTCGCAGAGGACATCTTGAGGCGATTGACAGAATCTCCTAAAGGGGGATTGTCATCAAGGAAAATCCTTTGTATGACAACTTTGCTCCTGCCTCTGACCAGTCGAAGAAGGAATCACACCCTGACGTGATGTCCGTCATGATGGCTGACATAGCGACCGAGGCAGCTATGGCTGAATTATAAAGGAAGATAAATTTCCTAGCAAAATCTCTCGAGGATCGAGATAATGAGATCGCTGCCTTGAGAGAGCAAATGCAGACTCGAGAAACTACTGAGTCGAGCCACACCCCCGCTGTCAAGGCAAATGACAAAGGAAAAACGCCGCTGCAGGAAAACCAGCTGCAGCATTCTACCTCTGTCGCCTCTCTGTCAGTCCGCAGTTGCTGGACATGATCACAAACACCATAAGAGCCCAGTATGGGGGAATCGCCACAAAATTCTTTTACGTACACCAAGCCATACACTAAAAGAATTGACAACCTCATAATGCCTGCCGGATATCAACCACCAAAATTCCAACAGTTCGACGGAAAGGGCAACCCTAAACAACACGTTACTCATTTTGTTGAAACATGTGAAACTGCAGGAACTAGGGGAGATCAACTGGTTAGACAGTTCGTCTGCACCTTGAAAGGAAATGCTTTCGATTGGTACACTGATCTAGAGCCAGAAGTGATTAACAGCTGGGAGCAGTTGGAAAGAGAATTCCTGAACCGCTTTTACAGCACTAGGTGAACTGTTAGCATGATGGAGCTAACGAATGCCAAGCAACGGAAGGGAGAGCCAGTCATCGACTACATCAACCGATGGAGAGCTCTAAGTCTTGATTGTAAAGATAGACTCACTGAACTATCTTCAGTGGAGATGTGCACCCAAGGCATGCACTGGGAACTTCTCTACATCCTGCAGGGAATCAAGCCTCACACATTTGAAGAGTTGGCAACTCGCGCCCACGATATGGAGTTAAGCATCACCAACCGAGGAACAAATGACTTCCTGGTCCCAGGAGAAAAGAAGGATAAGAAGAATACAAAGGGCACCGAGAAAACTGGAAAGAGTACCACGAAAGAATCTATGGTCGTCAATACAACCCCATTGAAATTTTCCTCTAAAGGAAGAGATTCAAGAGTTGAATAGAGAGATGACGGAGGCGAGTGATGTCGCCTAACTTTGAAGGAGAGGCAGGAAAAGGTTTATCCATTCCCAGACTCTGACGTTGCAGATATGCTAGAGCAACTGTTGGAGAAACAACTGATCCAACTGCCCGAATGCAAGTGGCCGGAGCAATCAGGAAAAGTCAATGACCCCAACTACTGCAAATATCATCGGGTCGTTAGCCACCCAATCGAAAAGTGCTTTGTGCTGAAAGAACTGATTATGAGGTTGGCTCGCGAAAAGAAGATAGAGTTAGATCTGGATGAGGTAGCTCAGACGAATCACACTGCAGTGGCAATGACTTCAAGTGTTCCGTCATCAACACTGTTTTATGATCAAAGTGAAAGTTTGATCCAATTTGGGACCTTTGAGCCTATAGTCGTTCGATTCCAGCAAGAAATCATAATGACAGACCTTCAAGGCAAAGATGACTTTGTTGAAGATGATGACGAAGGGTGGATCCTTGTGACTCATCGAAAGAAAAGAAAGGCGAGCTCCACCAAAAAAGAGTTGTGCTTCCGTCGAGAGTACAGAAGAGGAAGCAAGACTCATAAAAAGAAAGCAAAGAACAAGGTGTGGAAATTTAAACCTGTCAAGGAGGAGGACGAAGATTTTTCTCAACCTCGACGACCAGTGACTCTGGCAGAATTTCTTCCACAAAACTTTTTTGATGATCATCCAGAGGAAGTGCTAGAAGTTGTTGCGTGTCATGTCGTCATCACAGCAGAAGGCGAAGATATTCCTTCAAGCTCATTGGAGACGATGGTAGAATCAAAAGACCAACCGTCGTTCGACATAGAAGACTTGTTGTCTCTCCCTCAGACAACTAAGACTGCTCTTATTGATGCATTGCTAAACTCAGGTGTATCAAGTTCATCAAGTTCAAGCGTCCTAGCCTCTAGGGTGCGTACATGCGCTTCTTGCTGCACATTTATAGGCTTTTCAGATGAAGACCTATTGCTGGGATCAAAGTCTCATAACAAGCCCCTATTTGTCTCGGGATACATGCGAGAACAAAGGGTTGGTCGAATTCTCATTGACGATGGGTCAGCTGTCAACATTATGCCTAAATCAACTATAAAGCAATTAGGTATCTCAATGGAAGAACTGATGAATAGAAGCTAGTGATTCAAAGCTTCAATCAAGGTGGTCAGCGAGCGATCGGCATGATTCGCCTGGAACTCATTATTGGTGACCTAAAGGCCAACACATTGTTCCACATCATAGATTCGAGGACCACTTACAAGCTGTTGCTGGGACGTCCTTGGATTCATGGAAATGGAGTGATAACTTCTACACTCCATCAATGCTTCAAGTTTTATCAAGATGGCATTAAGAAGGTTGAAGCAGATTCCAACCCATTCTCAAAAGCTGAGTCCTACTTCGCAGACGCAAAGTTCTACTTAAAGACCGATAATGTCGGTGAAGTTATGCCCGCGGAGATTCCTCTAATAAAAGGGGAGGATAAGTCTCAGTCCAAGCCACGAATAGATGCAACAAAAGAACCAAGCGAAAGGGCCAGTACTTCTGACTCTCAAAAGAGTAAAGCATCTACTAGCCCCACGAAGACTGAAACCTTGGAAGATGAGAAAGCTCCAAGTCCTCCAATCTTGCGTTATGTTCCTTTGTCGAGACGCAAGAAAGGCGAGTCACCATTCGCAGAATGCTCGAGGGGCTTGAAGGTCGATGATGTGGAGATCTTAAAAGAAAGTTTTGTTACACCTCTTACAAAAATAACAAAACAAGAAATTCACAAACCGAAAATGGACTTGATGAAGGCAAATTTGCCTGAAAGACGAACAAAAGATGGGTTTGACCTAAAGGCTTATAAGCTGCTGGCAAAAGCAGGCTATGACTTTACAACTCACAGTCAGTTCAAAAGCCTGAAGTTTTATGAGCAGCCTGAACTTTCTCCATACCAGAAGAAGCTTTTAAAGGAATGATATGTCATACCTGCCTCAAGGAAAGGACTTAGATATAAGTCTCTTAAGCCGGTTCGCATAACTAGAAAGGGAAAGGCAAAAGTGGCGGACAGCAATCACATAACGATAAAGGAGGTTGATAACTCTAAAGAAGGGGAAAATAATGGTCAAAGAACCTCTGTCTTCGACTGCATTCGACCGCCTGTCGCACGTTCCTTAGTCTTTGAAAGACTAAGTATGACGGAAACAGAAGAAGAAAGTCAGCGCCCAACGGCTAACCTCGACCGACGCTCTGCCTTTCGAAGGCTTGTCATGCCTTCTGGGGAGGAAGAAGATATTCATCATTCTCCAGTGACGACTCGACCCTCGGCATTTGAAAGATTAAGTGTTCTTATGAAGAAAAATGAGGAAGCACCTCGCGGGTCAATTTTCGATCGCTTTAAGCATGAAGGTGTCGAGAACCACTCTAACAAAAGGTCGTCTTTCGAGCAAAAGAAAAAAAAAGATTCGCGGTGATGCTCCTAGTATACCTTCAAAAAAGAGTGGAGGAAAATCTCGCACATCAATTGGCGCGCATTAAGATGATGATGCTAAGAATCATTCAAATCAAATGCCCTTTTGCGAGACAGAGGAGGGAGGAGAAATTCGTAGTAATGTTTCGTCGCGAATGAAAAGAAAATCTTTGTCCCCTCAATACAAGTGAAGGCTCTTTAAAGGTGAAAAGGCGTGACGTTATCCTTACTAAGCGACAGTGAAACTTAGAACAGGAAGAAGGCAAAACTTCATGTCATCATATCACCGTCATCGAAGAGTTGGAGAGCGAAATCCGAAGAAGATGTGGAGGACGCCCCATCACGCTTGAGGATGGTGGTCACCACAGTAGATAATCAAAGAAGTGAATCTCGACACAGTAGAGGAACGCGTCCACTTTCATTAGCGCGTCTCTCTCAAGTGAAGAGGAGCGAATATATGAGCCTACTCACCGAATACAGGGACATCTTTGCTTGGTATACAAAGAGATGCCAGGACTTGATCCAAAAGTAGCAGTCCATCATCTCGCAATCAAACAAGGGTATCGACCGTCAAACAGGCTCAACGACGCTTTCGGTCAGAGCTTATTCCCCAAATTGAAGCAGAAGTCAATAAGTTGATTGAAGCAGGATTCATTCGTGAAGTCAAATATCCAACATGGATAGCCAACATTGTTCCCGTTAAAAAGAAGAACGGACAGCTTCGCGTCTGCGTAGACTTTCGCGACTTGAATAATGCATGCCCAAAGGATGACTTTCCATTGCCTATCACGGAGATCATGGTTGACGCAACTACTGGGCATGAAACCTTATCCTTTATGGATGGGTCATCTGGGTATAATCAAATACGGATGGCTCTCGCCAATGAGGAAATGACTGCCTTCCACACTCCGAAGGGAATATATTGCTACAAGGTGATGCCCTTCGGATTAAAGAATGTTGGCGCTACTTATCAACGCGCCATGCAAAAAGTATTTGACGATATGTTGCACAAACATGTTGAATGCTATGTTGACGATCTCTTGGTTAAGTCCAAGAAACGACAAGACCATCTGAGAGATTTAAAAGTTGTGTTTGACCGCCTGCGGAAATAATAGTTGAGGATGAATCCTCTCAAATGTGCATTTGGCGTAACCTCAGGGAAGTTTCTTGGTTTCATCGTAAGGCATCGGGGAATTGAGATAGATCAGTCCAAGATCGATGCTATTCAGAAGATGCCAAGGCCAAGAAATCTACACGAGTTGAGAAGCCTCCAGGGTCGTTTGGCTTACATACGGAGATTTATTTCCAACCTTGCTGGCCGATGTCAACCTTTTCAAAAGTTGATGAGAAAAGGAGAAAGTTTTGAGTGGGATGAAGCTTGTCAAAATGCTTTTGACAGGATAAAGAAATACTTGCTTAATTCTCCTGTCCTAGGCAAGCCATTGATATTGTACATTGCCGCACAGGAAAGGTCGCTGGGGGCATTACTGGCGCAAGAAGGGGAGAAAGGGAAGGAGCGTGCTCTCTACTATCTAAGTAGGACCCTAACTGGAGGTGAAATCAATTACTTTCCTATCGAGAAAATGTGTCTTGCGCTTTTCTTTGCAATTGACAAGTTGAGGCACTACATGCAGGCTTTCACAGTTCACCTAGTTGCAAAAGCTGACCCCATTAAGTATGTGTTATCCAGGCCGATCATCTCCGAGCGCCTGGCCAAATGGGCAATTCTGCTCCAGCAATACGACATTGTGTACGTGCCACAAAAGGCGATTAAAAGACAAGCATTAGCTGACTTCTTAGCAAATCACCCAATTCCATCAGATTGGAAGTTATGCGAAGACTTGCCCGACGAGGAAGTGTTCTTGGTTAAAATTACGGAGCCTTGGACTATGTACTTCGATGGTGCAGCACGAAGGAGCGGAGCGGGGGCAGGCATCGTCCTCATCTCACCTGAAAGACATATATTGCCTTATAGCTTTACACTTGGTGAATTATGCTCAAATAATGTCGCTGAATATCAGGCTTTAATAATTGGCCTCTAGATAGCGTTAGAAATGGAAATATCGTACATAGAGGTTTACGGTGATTCGAAGTTGATAATCAGTCAACTCTTGCTGCAGTATGATGTGAAACACGAAGATTTAAAGCCTTACTTCACTTATGCCAGACAATTGTTGGAAAAGTTCGACAGCGTAATGTTGGAGCATGTACCAAGGTCAGAAAACAAGAAGGCAGACGCTTTGGCAAACCTAGCTACTGCATTGACGATTCAAGACGATGAAACTCTAAACATATCACTTTGCCAAAGGTGGATTATACCGTCAATTGAGGTTGAATGCGAAGAAATGAACTTGACATCAGTCTATTTAATTGACGAGGAAGACTGGCGCCAACCCATCAAAGATTATCTTGAACATAGTAAACTTCCAACAGATCTCCGTCATAAAACTGAGGTGCGAAGGAGAGCATCTCACTTCATTTACTATAAGGGGACTTTATATCGTCGTTCCCTGGAAGGGCTCTTTCTTTGATGCCTCGGAAAAGAAGAGTCAATAAGAGCGCTAGAGAAGGCGCACACCAATCTGGACCGAAGCTTCAATTTCAGTTAAAGAGGATGGGATACTATTGGCCCAAGATGATCTAAGATTCGATGGAGTATGCGAAGAAGTGCAAAGCTTGTTAATACCATGCAAACTTCATACATCAACCACCAGAGCCCCTGCATCCAACTGTGGCTTCATGGCCTTTTGAAGCTTGGGGACTTGATCTTGTTGGTCCTATAACACCCAAGTCGTCAGCAGGACATTCTTACATCCTTGCAGCGCCAGATTACTTTTCAAGATGGGCTGAGGCCATTGCGCTGAGAGAAGCCAAGAAAGAAAATGTGGCAGACTTTATCCGAACTCACATCATCTACCGGTACGGAATTCCTCACCGAATTGTGACGGATAATGGAAGACAATTTTCTAACAGCCTAATGGATAGATTGTGCGAAAATTTTAAATTCAAGCAAACAAGTCGTCCATGTACAACGCAGCTGCGAATGGGCTGGCAGAAGCTTTCAACAAGACTTTATGTAACTTACTAAAGAAAATCGTTTCTAAGTCAAAGAGAGATTGGCAAGAGAAGATTGGTGAAGCACTATGGGCTTACCAAACTACTCATCGCACTCCTACAGGAGTTACACCATATTCTCTTGTTTATGGAGTGGAGGCTGATCTCCCATTGGAAAGGGAAATTCCATCACTAAGGATGGCGGTTCAAGAGGGGCTAACTACAGAAGACAATGCCAAATTACGTCTTCAAGAGTTAGAGGCACTTGACGAAAAACGGCTAGAAGCTCAGCAGGCATTGGAATGTTACCAAGCGCGAATGTCCAAGGTCTTTGATAAGCACGTGAAGCCCCGATCATTTCAAATTGGTGATCTGGTGCTTGCTATTAGGAGACCTATCATCACAACAAGACATACAGGGAATAAGCTCACTCTTAAGTGGGATGGACCCTACATCATCAAAGAAGTCTACACAAATGGAGCATACAAGATCGTCGATCAGGATGGATTAAGAATTGACCCAATCAATGGGAAATTCCTTAAGAAATTTTATGCATGATAAGCATGTAAAATGCTCCTTATTGCAAGAGCTTAAACTGCACGCTGCTCCTGGCCCGCATGAGCTTAAAATGTGAACGGCCCAAAAAAAAAATTTATTGAACTACATCATGACTTGATCCCTTGTCACTATAAGGGTACATAGGCAGCTTAAAATAAACTTTATGTTTAGTCACATTATAAAAAATATATATATATATATAATAATAATAAATAAATAAAATTCTTGAACTATGTTATGAATAGAGTTCTGCTCAAATGAGAAAATAAATGGTGACAGGCTACATCCAGTCTGAGAAACAAGCATAGAAAGCAAAGTATAAAATAATGAAAATTTGATTACAAATTTCTTTGTCCAACAGTTGGATTAAAAAAAAAGAGGGGGGCTAGATAAAAAGGGTCTTCAATCAAGGAGTCCATTTGAAATTCTTCAACTCCTCACGTGTGTCTTCCAAAGATTCGTGTAGCGTTAATAGCATTTGGACGTCTACACTGCTAGCAATAGGGGCACACTCGAGCTTGTCGATTTCCTCACAAACCTTCAAGATCTCAAGTTGCTTTTGGTTTAGGTCCTCGTCATTCTTGGAAATTAAATTGGAAAGCTTATTGGTCTCGGCATACACAGCTTTTAGTTCTGCTTCCAATTCAGTTGCCCTGGTAGACAATTGCATGAGTCGGTGCTTAAAAGCACTTGTCTCCTCGTTTAGGCGGTTTTCGTCGAGTCGCAATGTCTCCATGGACCTTTTCAATTCTGCCGACTGAACATCTTTAGTGGATTGAATTGAAACTGAAGATTGCAATTGGTTGTGATTCTCGACACGCTGAAAGTAACCATCCATAAGTTCTTTCAAATAGGTTAGATTGTCTATACCACTACCCTCAATTACATCGAAGATTTTTCGTATCTCTGGTTCAAGTCTACCTACGTGCTCAAATGGAGTCCGAACAATCTTCTGACGTAAGTTCTCCCACAAAGTTATAGCAGTCTATCATCGAAGACGAGAAATCAAATTTTCGGCACAGAAGTGCGAGACCTCTGAAGCTGGCATGCTTACTTTCTTTTGAACGGGCCTAAAACACTCATTGGTAGTTGTTGGGCACGACTTCATAATTTTCTCATTCTGGATCACAGACACGTCCTTGGCATATTCTTTGGGAGGGCCAGGAGAGGACAAGACCTCCTCTACTGATGGCGCTCTAAAACAACTAACTGCTTTGGTTGTAGGATACAAAACTTCGATGCTCTCGACGTCTACTTTCTTCTTGCCAGGGCGATCATTTCCAGAAACGATAAGAGGTTGAGAGATCTGTTTAACTGAGTCAACCGACAATGCATTAGAAGTACCGACCTTTTGTGTGGTTGAATCGACAATATAAGGCCCCATTAAAGATCCCTCACTAAGTTGCTTCGCAAATTCCTGAAGAGAATGGTTCATGGGCGACTATAAAAATAAAAGATTTAAAAGTAAAAAACAAAATTAGATTTATATGTTAAAAAAAATGAGAAGAGCATGAAGAACTATGCATACCAGTGAACTAGGAGTGTTGCGATTCTTTGAAACATTGGGAATTTCTTCAGAAAAATTATCACCGGACGCCTTTACCTTCTTTGATGGTCTCTTCCAATGATGATCACTAGTACTGCTATGACTCTCCTCACTGTGAGCCAAAACATCTTTTTGAGATGTAAGTAGGGCCTCTTCAATTAAACGAATCTGCTTGCCGCCTTGGTTGCTTTCTTTGTTCTTGGGTAACTTAAGTTGCGACGGAGGAGGAATAGCACTGCTCACTAAATGATGTCGATTTTCTTCAAAATAACTTCCATGTTTTGTTAACCACCAATCCTTAAACTGTGGAGTGACTTGGCTATGAGGATTTAGAGAGCGAGCTGGCAAGAATACTTGAGAAAATGTGCCACCCCTCGTACAAGTTCGCCAATGATGTAGTACACTCTTGGGAGTGGCGATAGGGGGAATTCCCCCTATATCATTAGGAATGTCCTGGTAAAATCCAAACTGTTTGCCAAATCGATAAGGACTATACGATTCAATAATCGAGTTGGCTCCGCATTGGGACGATAGGTAGCACGATCGCATGCTAAAAAAATGTGAAGACTCTTTAAATGATAGATTTTCAATATCGATCATGCGATCATGTTTGTTCCTACTTTGGATATTCACATGCCATCGAATACTAGCACCTCTGTGAATCAGCTCTCGAGCGTCATGTTCTCCAAAATAAATTGATCCACCTTCGCCAGAAAAGTTGACCATCTTTGGCCCTCGAATATCCACAGGAACGGGGTAATGCGTGTTGAAATAATGAGCTAACCAACCGTGGACATAGTGCATGGGAAAACAAAAGTCCATACGTCCGACTGGATTTGAAGCTTCAGTTATCATTCCTAGGCCATGATATATGTTTGCTAGGACTAGGATGGCAAGGCTAAAAGTGCGCCCATCAACCATCAAACTAGCTATTCTAAAGACTCCGGGACGAATGTAAGCTCCCTTCTGAGGAAATACAAAAAGGCACAGCCAACAGGACAAAAAAGCTGCCAAGTATGTCTTGTCTCACAAATTGTCCTCTATCCCTAGTTCCGTGAAGAGCATGCTCTCTCGACTAGACCATTCGCGAAATTGGATTCCCCCACCAGTTGGATTATGGGTAGATCGAGAGCGAGAAGCTTTTTTCGGTTTTCTTGCTGGAGGTTTATCGTATTTTCGAGTACCAAGAAACCAGAATGAAATCCAAGAATTGATGGTTACCTGTGAGTCACCTTTAGAGGATGTTCCACGATCATTCTTCAAGGATGCCGCACGATCATCTTTCTGCGAGCAAACTAGCAAGTAGTACGCATGGAAAAGATGTTCACAAGCCTTGGGAAGATGTTTGACCTTATTTCGTGAGTCGGTCAATTCCTTCAAACAGGGAATAACTTCCTCATAAAAATTTCCTTTAATTGGAAGACCCCCAAAAGACCACAAGTCCCACAAAGAAATCGATAGTTCGCCTGCCATGGTGTGGAGAGTGTTAGTTGAAGGACACCAAGCTTCGCAAAAGGCTCGAACAATATCACTGTTACGATCATATGTATACAGGGAAGCCATCACCGCACCAAACAAACGGGTGTCATAAAGGATTCGTTCATTTCGGCTAACTACAAACTCTAGCCACTCCTAATAACAATCAGTAAAAGTGAATTCTCCAGGGACCTTCGTGACGACATTCCAACGGGTTTGATTCTCAATCAAGCGGCGCCCAAGAGTTAACACTTGGTCGAAATTAGGAGCCTCGTCGTGAATAGATGACCTTAGAACCCACACATTTTTATCCCGAGTCAAAGGCACCTCTATTGATAATTCAGGAAGGATAGTGTCATTTTCTAAGTCTGGCCAAAAATCTGCTAAAGGACCATCTGATGACTGCTCCACAAAAAAACTAAGCCCATCCTTTGTTGGTTGGTCTCTATTTGCAAGAATCACAAGATACCTCTTGCCAGATAAGATACGCTCGGTGAAGTGAACCATAGTTCTACAAAAAAAAATAAAAAGAAAGTGAGTTTTGAAAAAAAAAACAAACAAAAAAAAGCAAAAAAAAGGGGGGCATGAAAGATGTAAAAATGGCGGATTCTATCATATTACAAGTTCAAATAAGTGGAGGACGCCGAGAGACATGACTGTCAGAGTATATGTCAGCTATATATGCTTGCACTAAAGTGATCCGAGGCAAAGAGGCGATAGAACACTAAGGTTATTCAAACCTTCCAGTGCCATCTCTCTATAGGTCCGCACGCTGAAGTGATCTGAGGCAAAGAGGCGATAAAACACTGAGGTTATTCAAACCTTCCAGTGCCATCTCTCTATAGGTTCGCACGCTGAATTGATCTGAGGCAAAGAGGCGATAGAACACTGAGGTTATTCAAACCTTCCAGTGCCATCTCTCTATAGGTCCGCACGCTGAAGTGATCTGAGGCCAAGAGGCGATAGAACACTGAGGTTATTCAAACCTTCCAGTGCCATCTCTCTATAGGTCCGCACGCTGAAGTGATCCAAGGTAAAGAAGCGATAGAGCACGAAGATCCAGGCCAATTAGAACACTGAGATCGAAGCCGATAAAACACTAATGTCGAAGTCAATAGAACGTTGAGCTTGAAATCGATAACCACCCCTGCCGACTATAACAATCACCTATAGGGGGTGTCTAGTAGGAGTCAAGTCATTATTATTGGCCTCATTGGACAAATGACATCCCAACAATGACACATTAAAAGCAACAGTGACAAGATACGTACATAATCAAGAAAGATGGAATAATAATAACAAAGACAAATTTTTGAATCATTCAGATATGCGTATTCAACGGGGGCATCGCTAAATTGGATAATTACAACGAAAAAGAAAAAGTTTTGCATGCATACCCTCTTGGATGGCGAGCAAAGAACGATCGTCCAATGGATATTCCTGTAAAAAAAATGTTTTACATGTTCTGTACAATAGCGATTATGGACAAATAAGAGCTCCAAACAAGGATCTAACCATTCAGGATGAGGCTCGTTGTGTTTCGAACAGGCAGATAAAATTTCGATACAATCCGACGGTTGAAATTTCGGCAAACGATGATTTTCCGAGAGCTGTCCCTGAAGAAAAAAAAAGAAGAGTTCCCTGTTTTACATGTTCTGTACAATAGTGATTATGGACAAATTAGAGCTCCAAACAAGGATCTAACCGTTCAGGATGAGGTCCTTTGTGTCTCGAACAGGCAGATACAATTTCGATACAATCCGACGGTTGAAATTTCGGTAAACGATGATTTTCCGAGAGCCGTCCCTGAAAAAAAAAGAGTTCCCAGTTTTACATGTTTTGTACAATAGCGATTATGAATAGACGAAACCTCAAAACAAAAATCTAACCGTTCAGAATATGGCCCTATGTCTTTCAAACGGGCTGATAAAATTTTAAGATGATCCGACGGTTGGAACTTCGGCTAAAGACAATTTTCTAGGAGTTGTCGCTGAGAATCCGAAATTCTATTTGTCTTCTTTGTTCCCACTTTACCTCATTAGGTCACTTAAATAATATATATATATATAATCCTAAACCCTAGTTCCTTAAGGAATTAGGTATATATATATATATATATTTAAGTTTCTCGAATAAGATTTGGCCATATTCCAAATTTTATATTAAATTAAAATGATTTTATCAAATTTAAATTACGGATAATATCTCAAATTTATCCCAAAAAATAAGATTTGGTCATATTCCAAATTTTATATTAAATTAAAATGATTTTATCACATTTAAACTACGGATAATATCTCAAATTTATCCCAAAATAAAATTTGGCCATATTCCAAATTTTATATTAAATTCAAATGATTTTATCAAATTTAAATTGCAGATAATATCTCAAATTTATCCCAAAATAAAATTTGGTCATATCCCAAATTTTATCTTAAATTCAAATCAAACTTCGAAGTTACCCCAAATTAAATTTGGCCATATTCAAATTTTATATCAAGTTTTAATCAAACTTAAATACTAAATTTATAGTTTGATTGACACACCAAATAGGGTCAAATTCAAGAACATATACAACTTGTATTTTGACTCAACTTCATCTTTTTCGAGATTCATCCACCATATACGTGCATAAATCTCGAAAAGGGGGCATTTGTTGAAGGAGAAATTTTGGACCAATCACAAATTGCCACGTCATTTACGGCAAAATTATAAAATAATTAAATTTGGGACGAATTAAATGTTACATGTGTCCTAAATTGAAATTGAAGACGAAAAATTGGCAATCTCGATGGTGCCATGTGTTTCCGTCCTCATCGTTGGATCAAATTAATTATTTTTGGTTCAATTAATTATTAATGTTTGGGCTAAAATTTAATTAAGTCCAAAAGTAGACTTAATTTGGCTCAAATGACCCAAAGGCCCAAATCCAATTAGTTGGACCCAATGGGCTAGGCCCATGGACTAGTCAAGCCTAAGCCCATAAAGCCCACTTGAGAACTCTATAAATAGAGAAGTTCTCTTCATTCAGCGGGTTCAGAAATTTTACACTCAGAGAGCCTAAGAGAGAATTCTCCCTACAATCAGAAGACTCCCTAACTCCTGAAGCTGAACCACACACTTGAAGACTGAAGCTCCTTGGAATACATATATCCATCCAAGTCTCCAACTCCACGCGCTCCGCTTCCATACATCAAGCGTACGCGTGCATACATCCATCCAAGACTTCAACTTCACGTGCATCCACGCGCTCCGCTTCCATACATCAAGCGTATGCGTGCATATATCCATCCAAGACTTCAACTTCACGTGCATCCACGCGCTTCGCTTTCATACATCAAGCGTACGCGTACAGTTGAGAGAGAATCAGAGGATCAAGTATTAGGGATCGAACTACATCCGCATCAAACTTATATAAACACAAGTTCAACTCCACGAAACACGTTTCTCAGGAAACCTCGTGCGAACAGACTCCATTGGGGACATTCTTTTAAGCGGGTTTATTTTTTTTTGTGTTATTCACGTGTGTATTATTATTGGCCTGATTATTTTTTTATTTTTATGTTATAAACACACACAATCACTAGCCCTCTACCCAGGCTCTACCTGTAAGTTTAGAATCAAGGATTAGTAGTGGCGACCTTCGTGGAGCTACGTCTCCCATGCAGGCACACAAAAATCCTCACTCAGGTCGACCTTATTCAGGATGCTGATAAGGGTGCCTCTAACTTTTTTTTAATAAAGAAGTTGAGGACAGCTTGAGGACCTTTCTCCTTTAGGATAATAGACCCTTACCACACATATTATTAGTTTATCCCCATGTATTTGTATGTTGTTTTTCTTATCCTTGTTTATCCCAACATGATTGAATTATTATTATTATTATTATTGTTATTATTGTGTTTTGTTTCTATATACTTAATTACATAATCATGTCTACATAGTTACATAATCACACTCATATAAGTATAACCACATAGATATATTCATATTATCTTATCAAGATTTTCATTCCTTACATTCTTTCCTTCTTTTAATACATCATCATTTAGCATACTTGGTTACATAGTCATATCTACATAAGCATACTCATATACATGTATTAATTTCCTTTTCCATCTCATTAATAGGTACATTTCTTACATTTAATATCACCAGTTAGCATGCTCATTCTTTGTTGTGCAAAAAAAATATATTTTTAAAATTGTAATAAAAATTATTTTCTCTAAAAGAAAATCTCAACCTTTATCATTGGAAATATGATCTATTTTTCTATATCTAGTGTAACTTGCACAATGGAGGAACAATCTTTAGCTATAATTGAAGGTCAGAATCTTGTGCGAGAATGGTCTGAAAGTACACAAGCTAAGTGTGGGGTAAGGTTGTTAAAAGAGATTTCTAAGCAATCATCAACTCCAGGGGTCTTCAATCCAGCCCATCGAGGTATAAAGAAATTGAAAGAGGTTTGGGAGGTATTCCTTCCAGAACGTAGGTGTCTATTCACTAATAGCTATGGATGCATGGCTAGTCTCCTGTATATCCAAATTAACACAAGCATGATGGAGGTTGCTCTACATTTCTGGAACCCTATTTATAAATGCTTCACTTTCAATTCAAATGATATGGCACCCACCCTCGAGGAGTACCAAGAATTGCTATGAATGTCGATTATGTACGAAACCAAGTTGTATTTCTATGATAAGAGATTGACTAGTAGAAGGGCATTGGTAAAGATTTTGGGCCACCAGATGGCCTCTGAGACTGAGCCTCAACTCAAGCAGAAGGGCGGAAGTGATGCAATCCCGTTAGATCATCTCATCATTCTAACTAGACGGTGTGTGAATGAAGAGCTAGGCTTGGATCTCTTTGCTCTGTGCATCTTTGGGACTATTGTGTTTCCAAACCTTCAGGGATACGTAGATGTGAAGGTCGCTAAGCTGTTCCTGGAAGTCCAACATGGTGTTAATCCCATCATATCTATTCTTGCAGAAATGATACGATCACTAGACTTTTGCAGAACGCAAAAGAAAGGCAGATTTATTGGTTGCTCCCATTTTCTGTATATTTGGCTAATGAGCCATCTAAAGTGTCCACCAAAGTATGGTTGTTCACAGATAAAGTTCTCCAACTCATGGAACCTCGCCAGAGACCCGATTACTGAGTTTGGAGTTGTAAAGCACAAGAGAAATGCAGTAACAATGGAATCATGGATATCATTCTTGGAAAAGCTGAGAATAGAAGAAATAGAGTGGAGAGCTTTATGGATGCCTCTAAAGCCCATGATTTACAGATGCGGAAAATTTCACAATGTCCCATTGCTTGGTCCATGGGGAGGTACCATTTGTAACCCTCTTTTAGTCCTAAGGCAAATATGGATAGAGCAGTTTATTACAGTAATGCATGGGCTTGGGGGCTTTGATTTCGGCTACGAGTTAGAGAGTTCAGAATGAAGGGTGCCACAAGTGATCAAAGCATGGAAAGAAGTTCGGAAGATCAACACCGGAAAGCAGAGTAAACAGACTACAGAGGAATATAAGGCTTGGTATGAAGTTCATCGAGGGTCACATATGATTAGAAAACGAAGAAGGGATGAAGAAGAGGGAATATTATTGTCTCAAAAAAGTTTCGAAGATGAAAATGCTCTTTTGAAGAGTGAAAACTTGACACTTCTTCAAACTAATGATGAATTACTACAAGAAGTGAACATATAGAAGTAGCAGGTTATAGAAGCTGAAAAGGATCTGTCGGAAGCAAGAAAACTACTGAAAAGCCAAATTAAGCCAAGAGAAACAAGTAAAGAAGTGGAGGACGAACAGTTAAGCAGAAGAACCAAGAAAATACGAGAAGAAAATGTTGTTTTGAGAAAGGAAGTGAAAGAAAAGGACGTGCGAATTGTCGACCTAGAGGGCAGCATTGCTTCTTTTTAGCAACTCATTTCTGAATTAAGAGCTTCGATAGACGCACAGACTAGTCAAGTGATTGAATTTGAAGAAAATAACAGTGCACTTCGTACAACCATTAGAAATTTGGAGCATCGAGTTCATAGGGGTCAAGATGCCGCCTCAAAGATCTTGATAGAATACAACGAGTTAGGAGATAGATATGAAATAATGATAAAGGATCAAGCAGAGGTAGAGAGCCTTCGACAGGAAAATATGAGTTTAATTCAGAATTGTGATGAAATGAGAAATCAGATTAATAACGCAGTGGAAAGGATAAGAGGACTAGCTAGAAGAGCAGGAGTGTTTGCAGAATGGGGATCAGAGTTAAGAAAAGACATCTCGCCACTACAGTCAAACAGTGAAGAGCTAGAAGATTTTTTAATTGTCTTGTGTAGGGAGCTATTTTATTTCAGCCGTTTCTTTTAATTTGTAGGGAGTTTATTTTATTTCAATCGTTTCTTTTAGACTATTTTCCTTTGTAATGGATTGAGTTTGTATTCCAATTATTTGAAGTTTTGTTTTTTATTTCGCACAATAAGATGAGTCTATGTGCCTTCCATTTATTTTCATGTACACTTCATTCCATTACATTATTCCTTTCATGACATTTCAATAGCATAAGTATAAGAAGTTAATAATAATAGATAAATAAGAAGGGTTGGTGCCTAATAATAAGGTATTAATAAAGTGGAAAATTTACTAACAAGGTGGCTATTAATAACAGCTCATTATAGCTCCAAAAACCCCACATCGGCATCCTTACCGGACCAGGGCACAGTCAAGAATCATGAATGAACAGGAGAGCAATCAAAGCGAAGAAATAAAACAAGATGTTGAAAAACTAAAGGAGCAAATGGCAAAAATCTTGGATTTGCTCACTGCACAAAAAGGAAAAGCAGTGGCGGAGACTTCAGGTCCTCATAACGGTATTTCTGAGGTAGAAGATACATCAATATACCCTCCAGGATTCACACCACACGTATCGCAACACCACGACGTATCGGTAGCACCTCCGCAACCAATCTTTTACACTCACGCAATGCCTACGGCACCGTTGGGAGCAAGGATATCCCAAAACCCTGCCATTTCAATGCCCAGACAAGTTCAAACCTTGGTACAACTAAGGAGTTAGAAGAGCAATCCAAGTTATGTTTATGAGTATGATAATGACAGAGGAGGGGCAGAAAGAAGTGAATCGAGGGGAAAGTTGGATATTTTGGAAGAAAGATTGCGAGCCATTGAAGGAGCTGATGCATTTGGGAGCATAGATGCAACACAACTATGTTTAATCTCTAATATTGTTATTCCTCCCAAATTCAAAATACCTGTTTTGAAAAGTATGATGGAACATCCTGTCCAAGAAACCACCTAATTATGTATTGTAGAAAAATGGCCGCACACATTCAGGAAGAGAAACTCTTGATACATTGTTTTGAAGATAGTTTGACAGGCTCTGCTTCTCAATGGTACATGCAGCTAGATGCAACATACGTCAGAAAATGGAAGGATTTGGCAGATTTATTCCTTAAACAGTACAAACACAACTTAGATATGGCTCCAGATCGTTTACATTTACAACGACTAGAGAAGAAGAGTACCAAGAATTTCAAGGAATATGCACAAAGATGGAGGAAAATGGTTGCTCAAATTCAACCACCCTTGACAGATAAAGAAATGACAACTATGTTCATAAAAACTCTTCGATCTCCCTATTATGATCGCATGATAGGAAATGCCTCTACAAATTTTTCAGACATCATTACCATCGGAGGAAGAATTGAGTATGGGGTGAAATATGGAAGAATTGTGGACACTATATCAGAATCAAACCTAAAAAAAATCATTCCAAAGAAAAGGAAGGTGAAATCCACGAGGTCAGTTATAGTCAGAGAATGCCTTTAAACAATTCAAAGGCAATTCATTACCAGTATCGAACAATGTATTTCAGACTCCCTATAATAATTCTTATGCAATCGGCCAAGGTCATCAAACGGTGCAGGGGCAAAGGAATTATTCTTCAGAGATCCAGAACCTCAACTCATCCAATGTTCAACGATTCGTTAGGAACATGATAAGTAACCCTCGACGCGTTGGATCTAACAACCTTGTTGACGAACAAGACCTTTAGACCTCAACCGCAAAAGATCCCAAATCAACTTGATCTCAGCCCCTAAGAATGGCTAGACGACGGATTATTTAGACGATCAGCAAAACCACGGATCGGACAAAGCTTGCGGCTCCCATCGACCCTTGATCCTCGAATCACTCCACAAGCAAGATTGATCAAGTCAAGCTTGAATGATTCTGAACATGCAATCTAAACACCATAGAATTGCAAAAGAAACATAGCTCTAGGCTAAAACAAAGCTCAAATGCTCTTTCTACATTTTCCAAAGTCTCCCCTTTTTTGAAAAAATTACATGGCATTATATAGGCCTCAAGATATAACTCTAGACATTCTATGAGGCATTTAAAGAGTTGTAACTCTCACAATTGATGACCATTAGCATCCATGATCTAAATGTAACATAAAATGACTTAAAATGACTTAATACTGAAAATTATATTTGACTATTACAATAAATCTGAAAATATTTCTTTGTAATCAACAACCCATCAATTTGTAACCATCTTTGAGTTTTGAAGCCCCACTTGAAGTCTTTGTTCCACAAATGAAGCTTGATTCTTCATAAATTCTACTTGACTTCACATAAATACAAGTGTTCTTCATTGTGAATTTGGACAACATATAGTTTGCATTCTTGGCGTCTTTCTTGATGTTAATATGCTATGATTTAGGTTCCTCCATTCATATCAGAACAATTCCAGAAATTATGATCACTTCTTGTGACTTACACTGAACTCCTTCCTCAACTTATCCAAAATAAACAACTCGTCCCGATACACATGGAACCTGTACTACCACCATATCCAAAATGGTACAAACCAAACGCATGTTGTGACTATCATTAGGGAGCAGTTGGGCATTCTACTGAAAATTGCTACACTCTCAAAGGAAAAGTGCAAGATTTGATAAACTTGAGATGGCTTAAATTTAAAAAAGCAGAAGAAGTACCAGATATCACCGAAAATCCACTACCTGATCATGGAAACCCTACAATAAACGACATCCATATTTAATCAGAACGCGAGGAAGATGTCGATGTGGTGCACCAGTACTCGAAAGACGATTGTCTATCCTATAGTGAAATGTCGATTTGCTTGAACGAAACAGACATTCATTCGAAAAATGTGATTTCGGAAGGAGAAGAACCACCTAAATGTTCGATCAAGATAGAACCATTGGTGATCTTTTTCAAGGAATAATCTTCGAGTGTCCAAACCAGCTTGGCTATCTCCAAGCCTCTGACCATTCAAATTCCCAGTTCTTACAAATATAGGGATAACAAAGCAGTTCCATGGAATTACAGTAGTCAAGTCTTTGGCAAAGAAGCTGCTATAGTGACTAACATTTCTGGGACCAGCAGAATGACTAGGAGCGGGAGATGCTATAAGCCAAATGCCTTAAAAGCATCACAAGAATCTAGACTGGATAAGGGTTAGGGAAAGGAGCACTTAACAGAGGATTTTGAAGAATTTTGGAATGAGGAGCCCATTACAACTAAAGGAACTTCCTCTAAGAAAGTGGTGTCTGATGAAAAAGCTTTCGAATTTCTAAAGCTGATCAAACATAGCGATTATAAAGTGATTGAGCAGTTACATCGTACACCAGCCTGTATATCCATACTGTTGTTATTTCTTAATTCAGAGCCACATCGGAAAGCTTTGTTGGATGTCCTAAACAAGGCACATGTGAACCATGATATTACAGTCGAGAAACTAAGTGGAATTATGGGGAATATTACTTCTTCTAATACAATTACATTCACGGATGAAGAAATTCCACCTGAAGGAATCGGTCACAATAAGGCATTACATATAGTGGTGAAATGCAAAGATCATGCAATAGCAAAGGTTCTCGTCGATAATGGATCGTCCTTAAATGTGATGCCAATGTCTACACTACTAAAGCTACCAGTAGATCCATCTCACATAAAGCATAACAATATGGTGGTAAGAGCTTTTGATGGAACTCGTAGAGGAGTTGTGGGTGATATCGAATTACCCATTAAGATTGGACCTCGAATTTTCAATGTGACATTTCAAGTAATGGACATAAGCCCATCCTATAGTTGTTTGTTAGGTAGGCCCTGGATCCATTCAGCAGGCGTCATTCCCTCAACTTTGCATCAGCGGTTGAAATTCATTTGTGAAAATATGGTGGCATGTGTGTTCGGTCAAGAGGATGTAATGGTTACCAAAACTACTAATACCCCTTATGTAGAGGCGACAGAGGAAGCATTAGAATGTTCTTTTCGATCATTCAAAATTGCTAACGCTACAATTTTCACTCATGTGAAGATCAACAATCCTTACCAAGAGCCTCAATGATGATTGCTAAAACCCTAATCAAAGGAGATTTCAAACCTGGGAGAGGTTTGGGAAAGTATCAACAGGGGAGAATTCAACCCGTAATTTTACCTAAGGTGGTTGAGAGGTTTGGTTTAGGATACAAACCAACTATTGATGACTGGAGGAGTATTCAGGAACGGAAAAGATTGCATAGGGTTGCCAAACTGGAGGATCAGGAAGTGAATGCCGACAAATTGATAATCCCACATCTTTATGAGACCTTTAGAAAGGATGAAGCTGAAATAGATAGTCTAATAATGGAGATGTCAGACCTTTCAATCGCTGCTATTATCGAGGAGTATAAAGAATATGAAATAGATTCTTTAGTATACCCATGCCCTCTAGATTTTGAACTAAATAACTGGAAAGTCATCGAGCTGCCTGTCATTTCCAAAGAAATCAAAGAGTAATCTATTCATCTTTATTTTTGTCTTTGTTTCCTGTTAGTTAGGATTCTCTCATTAGTTATGCCTAAGACTATGGGAAGTTTTCATTTTTGTACTCGGGCATCCTATTTTGCATTCTTAATAAAAATTATTTAGTAATTTTTTATTTCATACCATTTACTAGTTCTTTTGTTCTTTCTCTCCTTCTCTCTCTTCTCTGACTATGTGAAATGATCCAAGATTTATAGCAATGAACTTGAAAACAAAAATGATAGTAATTTCGAAACCAAGCTCAATGACCCGATCATAAGCAATAGACCAGATGAAATTGATGACAATGAGGTTAGGGACGAGGACATATCACCTGAACTTCTACGTTTAGTACAGGAGGAGGAAAGATTTGCTTTGCCATATCAAGAAGTAATTGAAACTATCAACCTGGGGGCAGATAATGAAGTTAAGGAAGTTAGAATTGGAAACACTTCTAATGATGAGGAACGAACCAAACTAATCTCTCTATTGCATGAATTTCAGGATATATTCGCATGGACTTACCAAGATATGCCTGGGTTGGATACTGATATAGTTGTTCATCGTTTGACGTTGATTGAAGGATGTGGACCAATGCGTCAGAAATTGAGAAAATTAAAGTCGGATATGTTACTCAAAATTAAAGAAGAAGTAAAAAAGCAATTAGATGTAGGTTTTCTCACTGTAGCTAAATACCCTGAATGGGTTGCAAACATAGTGCCAGTTCCAAAGAAAGATGGGAAAGTTAGAATGTGTGTGGACTACAGGGATTTGAATCAAGCAAGCCCTAAGGATAATTTTCCTTTACCGCATATTGATATTCTAGTGGATAATACAGCGGAGTACTCACCTTTTTATTTCATGGATAATTTTTCTAGATATAACCAAATCAAGATGGCACCTCAGGATCAAGAAAAAACTACGTTCATCACATTATGGGGAACATTCTGTTATAAGGTAATACCTTTTGGCTTAAAGAATGCAGGAGCAACATATCAAAGAGCCATGGTTACACTATTCCATGATATGATGCATAAAGAAATCGAGGTTTATGTAGACGATATGATTGCCAAATCACGACCTGGTGAGGAACACATAATTACTTTACGTAAGTTGTTTGAACGTTTGTGAAAATTTCAACTTAAGCTTAATCCATCCAAATGCATTTTTGGAATCTCTTCAGGAAAACTCCTGGGATTCATTGTGAGTTAAGAAGGAATTAAAGTGGACCCAGATAAGATCAAAGCCATAGTTGAGATGAAACCTCCTCAAACACAAAAGGAAGTGAGGAGCTTTCTAGGGAGACTAAATTATATTTCAAGATTTATTTCTCATTTGACAACGACATGCGAGCCAATTTAAAACTCCTTCGTAAGAGTAACACGACCAAGTGGAACAAGGAATGTCAAGTCGCCTCCGATAACATCAAATGTTATTTGCAAAATCCTCTAGTATTGGTCCCTCCAACCCCAGGGCGTCCGCTTATTTTATATCTGACCGTGCTTAACGAATCTATGGGTGGTGTTCTAGGGCAACATGATAGCTCGGGCAAGAAAGAGTGAGCCATTTACTATCTAAGTAAGAAATTCACAAATTATGAAGCAAATTACTCGATGCTTGAAAAGACATGTTGTGCACTTGCTTGGACGGCTCATAGGCTCAGGCATTACATGTTATATTATACCACCTAGCTCATTGCTAAAATGGATCCTATCAAGTATATATTCGAAAAGCCATCTTTATCAGGAAGAATTGCTAGATGGCAAGTTTTGCTCTCAGAGTACGACATCGTTTATGTTACAAAGAAAGCAATAAAAGGAAGTGCTCTTGCTGATTACTTAGAAGATTCACCTTTGAAGGATTATAAGCCTATGAGTTTAGATTTTCCAGATGAAAGCATCATGACTATTGATAAAGGTAAAGAAATCTTAGATCCAGAACAGTGGGTTATGTTATTTGACGGAGCTTCAAATGAGCTAGGACATGGGATTGGGGTAGTATTAATATCTCTAGAGAATAAGTTGTTCCCACTCACGGCAAAATTGTACTTTGATTGCACAAACAATATTGCGGAATATGAAGCATGTAGTATGGAAATTAGAGCAGCATGTGATCTGAATGTAAAGAAATTACAAGTTTATGGGGACTCATTATTAGTTATACATCAATTGAATGACGAATGGGAGACTCGAGATCTAAAATTGATCCCGTATAAAAGGCATATTCTTCAACTATGCTAGGATTTCATTAGAGTCACATTTGACCATATCCCGCGTGATAATAATCAAGTGATTGATGCATTAGCTACGTTGTCAGCCATGTTCACTGTTGAACTAAACGAAGAGATAGAATTAATCAAAATTGAAAAACGAGAGGTTCCTGCATATTGCCTCCATATTGAGAAGGAGCCAGATGAAAGGCCATGGTATTTTGACATAAAGCATTACATCCAATATAGGGAATATCCAGAAGGAATTTTAGAGAATGATAAGCGAACTATAAGAAGGTTGTCAATGAAATTCTTCTTGAATGGAGAAACATTGTACAAAAGGAATCACGATTTGGTACTCTTTAGATGTGTCGATGAAACTGAAGCAAATAATATCATGAAAGAAGTCCATGATTGAGTTTGTGGAACACATGCTAATGGTCACATGATGGCTAGGCAAATCCTTCGTACTGGTTATTACTGGCTCACGATGGAAACTGATTGCATTAAATACGCTAGAGAGTGTCATAAATGTCAGATATATGCAAATAAGATCCATTCATCAGCATCCCCTTTGCATGTTTTATCTGCACCATGGCCTTTTTCAATGTGGGGAATAGATATTATTGGTCCGATTGAACCTAAGGCTAGCAACGATCATCGTTTTATTTTAGTAGCCATCGACTATTTCATGAAATGGGTTGAGGCAGCCTCATATCGTAATGTCACAAGCAAGGTGATTATTAAATTCATTAAGAAAGATCTGATTTGTCGGTATGGTCTCCCCGAGAGAATAATAACAGACAATAGAAGAAACTTAAATAATAAAATGATGGATGAGCTATGCAAGCAATTTCAAATCAAGCATTCAAATTCAACGGCATATCGACCAAAAATGAATGGTGCTGTAGAAGCAGCAAATAAGAATATCAAAAGAATTGTAGAAAAGATGACGGTCACATACAAAGACTGGCACAAAATGCTTCCCTTTGCATTACATGGGTACCGTACTACGATTCGAACGTCAACTGGGGCAACCCCATTCTGATAAGGAAATAAGTAGAAATCAACATTAAAGATTACTTCTAAGCTAAGACTTCAAGTCATAGTGAATAATTACAACATTTCAAGCATCAAAAGACACTTTTTCATCCAAGAGTCATAATGAATCTAAAAATCCAAATTCATTCACATATTTAATTTCCCATGTATCCAATTTAATTTCATGTATTTATATTTATGAGGGTAGGTGAAAGGGTGTAGATGAATTTAGACAATTTGGTGAAAGGTTATGTCCTTTCATGGTGCCTTTTCAATTAGTTTAAATAGGACTGTAATTCCGCATCTTAGAAAAGAAGACTTTGAGTTTGAATGAATTTTTCATAGAGTAAATCTCTCAAGCTTTTATGCTTTCTTTGTATTCTTGTGTTTAGAATGCATGTTTAGAACTTTCAATCTATCAATTAGATTGTGGAGAGTTCGAAATCTTGAAGTTAGGAACAAGTTCTCCTTTTCTTCTTGATCTTTGATCAATCTTCCAGGTCAAATCTGTTTAGCTTTCTTGGGGTTATTATCAATTCGTTAATTGGGGTTATTCTTATTACTATTGTGGGGGTTCACCTTGTTTAAGGGGAGTTCTCAAACGTGATTGAAGTAGTTCCCTTTATCATTTGGTATCAGAGCTTTGGCTCTGAACAGATTATATCTTTTCTTGTATTCCTTTCCATATTATATTTCTTTCTTTAAATTATTTCATTTATTTCCATCTTTCTCGTGACTTTTCATCTTCTCATTTTTCTTATTTCATAGGTTGTACTTGCTGGAAAAAAAAAACTTTATGAAAAAAAAAACATAAAAAGAAAGACTTGACTTATCATTTTCCTTTGACCTTTCATCTTCTTTTAACCTCATATTTCAATATACTTGCTGAAAAAAAATTACAAAAGAAATTGCCTTTCCATATTTCCCTAATTTTTTTTTAAACTTCGAGATTTTGTGACTTTTCACATTCTTGATTTTATTGGAAGTTCTTGCATGATTCTCATAAGAATACTATAGGACATGCTGAAAGTTTGAGATCTTAGATAGTCTTACACTATGTTTCACAAAAGAAGAAATCACCATGCGACCTACAATAGTGATGATAATTTTTAGATGAATATTCGAGAAAATTTGGCTGAGTTACATAATTCGATGGATTACATATCTCAATTCTGAAATTGCAAAAGTTAGCAAGGAAAAATCAAGCCACACAAGTAAAAAATCAAGAAGATTGTCCATTGTCAGAAATTGATAAATCAATTTCCAATGATGGAGTTCATCCACAAGTGGAAAAGGGAGATTCCAACTGTGTTGTCATTGAGACAAATGAGGGTGATCATGAAAGTTTGAGAGAAGAATCAAAATATGAAGTATGTCTGGAGATCGAGAAGCTATTTGAAGTATGTGTTGAGAATGAGATCATGACAATTCCCAAAAGAAAAGTGAAGACAATGTGGAGGTTAAGAAATTAGAAATGAGTGGGGAGAGAGAAGAGAAATCAATCAAGAAAAGTGTGAGCAAAGAAACACAAAAGAGTTGCTGCGGAAAAAAATATTCATGTGACAAAAATCATGGGAGTATTTTTTTCAACTAACGTTCTTTCCTATTATTTTCCTTGTACTTTATATGGTTCAATAAAAACAAAGTGGAGCATCAAGTTTGAAAGATTTGTTCAACGGCAATTAAGGAAGAGTGCTCTACAAAGAAAGCACAAATTTTGTTTCAGTGGAGACAAACCTTACAAACTTCTTTCAAAAGTTCAAGATGATCAGTACAAAATTGCTTTACAAGGCAATCCTTAAGATTCGAGGACGAATCTTCTCGAAGAAAGGGAGAATGATAAGGAAATAAGTAGAAATCAACATTAAAGATTACTTCCAAGCTAAGACTTCAAGTCATAGTGAATAATTACAACATTTCAAGCATCAAAAGACACTTTTTCATCCAAGAGTCATAATGAATCTAAAAATCCAGATTCATTCACATATTTAATTTTCCATGTATCTAATTTAATTTCATGTATTTATATTTATGAGGGTAGTTCAAAGGGTGTAGATGAATTTAGACAATTTGGTGAAAGGTTATGTCCTTTCATGGTGCCTTTTCAATTAGTTTAAATAAGACTGTAATTCCGCATCTTAGAAAAGAAGACTTTGAATTTGAATGAATTTTTCATAGAGTAAATTGCAAAAATTGGCCGTTATAAATTAAGTATGAGAGTTATATTTAGGAGCATTTAATTTTTCAGTCATTAGTTAAGAATGTAACTCCAATGTTTCAAATTCCAACCAATAGAATAATTCTTAAGAGTGTAAATGTGTGTGTTGGTCCTTTGATGTACCTTCCAAGCTATACTTTAGATTCGAGGACGAATCTTCTTGAAGAAGGGGAGAATGATATGAACGAAGGAACCTAAATCATGGCATATGAACATCAAGAAAGACGCCAAGAATGCAAACTATATGCTGTCCAAATTCACAATGAAGAAAACTTGCAATTATGTGAAATCAAGTGGAATTTATGAAGAATCAAGCTTCATTTATGGAACAAGGACTTCAAGTGGGGCTTCACAACTCAAAGATGGTTACAAATTGATGGGTTGTTGATTGAAAATGAATATTTTCGGATTTATGGTAATAATTAAATGTAATTTTCAGTTTTTAAGTCATTTTATGTGTTTTATGTTACATTTAGATCATGGGTTGTAATGGTCATCAATTGTGAGAGTTACAACTCTTTGAATGCCTCATAGAATGTCTAGGGTTATATTTTGAGGCCTATATAATGTAATGTAATTTGTCAAAAAAGTGGAGACTTGGAAAATGTAGTAAAAAAAAAAGGCTTTGAGCTTTGTTTTAGCCTTGAGCAAAGTTTCATTTGCAATTCTATGGCGTTTAGATTGCATGTTCAGAATCATTCAAGCTGGACTTGATCGATCTTTCTTGTGGAGTGATTCGAAGATCAAGGGTCGATGGGAGCTACAAGCTTTGTCCGATTCGTGGTTTTGATGATCGTCTAAGTAATCCGTCGTCTAACCATTCTTAGGGGCTAAGATCATCTTGATTTGGGGTCTTTTGCGGTTGAGTTCTAAAGGTCTTGTTTGTCAACATGGTTGTTAGATCCAACGCGTCGAGGGTTACTTATCAGAGAGTTAAGCTTTACGTGAGCCACTGTAGTGTCGAGATTTATAGATAAGTACTACGCTGTAAATTGCTTAACTTTTAATATTAGTGGATTATCTTTCTTGGGCCTTAGCCCCCCAGATGTAGGTGATTATCACTAAACTGGGTTACCAACTCCAGTGTGTCTTTACTTGTTCGTTTGGCATTAGTATTTTTTATGTTACAATTGTTGTCAGTGCTTTGTGTGGAACATCTACATCTTTGGTAAATTGTCTCCTTTCGCTTTTTTAGAAACATATAGAAAAATCTAGAGGAAAGATTCTAACCACTGGATCAAATCAATCCTCACCATCCATTAAGGAGGTAGAGGGTTATAAATACCCTATGGGGGCTCATTTGTAACACAAGGTTGGAAAGAACCACCCAAATCTCTCACCCATTAGCCCTCATAAAAGATCTCTCAACTTTCTATTAAAACTTTTTCAAATCATTCCAAGATAATCATAGGAAAAAGATAAAAGCCACCAAAAAGGTAGGTAGCTTATCTCACCTCTTTTTAAGTGGTTTATGGTAGTTTGCCTTTGTTATGTTGCATTGTTATGTTATTATTGAAATGTTGAATTACATGATTAAAACACGTTTCTTTATAAGGGACCCCATGCATTATGGATGTTCATGATTATGTTAAGATCAATTTTTATTTGGGTATAGGTTATGCTTCTAGGGCTAGCAGGGTATATATGGTTGCACCTCTTTAGACCCAATCTTACGTTATGTCCATGTTGAGGGCTAGCAGGGTATGTATGATTGCACCCCTCTAGTCCAATCTCACGTTTTTGTTAATGATTGGTGTTGGATACAACTCTGATTCTACTGACTGCATGACCAGACAATCATCAAATGAGTTAGTTTCACTTAAGTCCACATCTTCGTATTAGGGCCAAGGAACTCATGTTGGAAGCGTAACCAACTACCTCATGTTATGACAAATCCAAGTTTTGGAAACTAATCTTATGTTTTTTTAATAACATGTTGCATGTGATTGTGCATTTGGGCACTACCTTAGGTGACAACTACTTACTGGGTATATTATATACTCATCCTATTCCATAGACTTTGTAGGAGAGGGCATAGCGTAGGAGGCATGACGAGACGTGATAAGGAAATAAGTAGAAATCAACATTAAAGATTGCTTCGAAGCTAAGACTTCAGGCCATAGTGAAGAATTACAACTTTTCAAGCATCAAAAGACACATTTTCATCAAAGAGACACAACGAATCTCAAAATCCAGATTCATTCACATATTTAATGTTACATGTATTTATTTAATTTCATGTATTTATATTTATTAGGGTCGTTGAAAGGGTGTAGATGAATTTAGACAATTTGGTGGAAGGTTGTATCCTTTCATAGTGCCTTTTCAATTAGTTTAAGTAGAGCTGTAATTCCAACATTTTGAAAAGAAGACTTTGAATTTGAATGAATTTTTCATAGAGTAAATCTCTCTCAAGCTTTTATGCTTTCTTTGTATTCTTGTATTTAGAATGCATGTTTAGAACTTTCAATCTAGTTTGATCAATTAGATTGTGGAGAGCTCGAAATCTTGAAGTTAGGAACAAGTTCCCCTTTCTTCTTGATCTTTGATCAATCTTCCAAACCAAATCTGTTTAGCTATCTTGGGGTCATTATCAATTCGTTAATTGGGGTTATTCTTATTACTGTGGTGGGGGTTCACCTTGTTTAAGGGGGAGTTCTCAAACGTAATTGATGTAGCACCTTGTTTAAGGGGGTTCTCAAACGTGATTGAGGTAGTTCCCTGGAATCTTAGACCCAATCTTACGTTATGTCCATGTTCCAGGGAACTACCTCAATCACGTTTGAGAACCCCCTTTAAACAAGGTGCTACCTCAATCACGTTTAAGAACCTCCCTTAAAAAAGGTGAACCCCCACAACAGTAATAAGAATAACCTCAATTAACGAATTGATAATGACCCCAAGATAGCTAAACAAATTTGGCTTGGAAGATTGATCAAAGATCAAGAAGAAAGGAGAACTTGTTCCTAACTTCAAGATTTCGAACTCTCTACAATCTAATTGATCAAACTAGATTGAAAGTTCTAAACATGCATTCTAAACACAAGAATACAAAGAAAGCATAAAAGCTTGAGAGAGATTTACTCTATGAAAAATTCATTCAAATTCAAAGTCTTCTTTTTCAAAATGTTGGAATTACAGCCCTACTTAAACAAATTGAAAAGGCACTATGAAAGGATACAACCTTTCACCAAATTGTCTAAATTCATCTAGACCTTTCAACTACCCTAATAAATATAAATACATGAAATTAAATAAATACATGTAACATTAAATACGTGTCTGAATCTGGATTTTGAGATTCTTTGTGTCTCTTTGATGAAAATGTGTCTTTTGATGCTTGAAAAGTTGTAATTCTTCACTATAGCCTGAAGTCTTAGCTTGGAAGCAATCTTTAATGTTGATTTCTACTTATTTCCTTATCAGGACGTCACTTAGAGGGCCAACTATCAAATTCAATATTTTGGTCATATATTCATTTTGTTCCGTGTTGTGGTTCTTGATAGTTATGCTAAATGTATGCTCAGAAGTGCTCTAATTATCATGCACAAGTATCAAGTTTTTCTCAATATTAGCCCAAGTATAAACTAATACTAAGATGTCTCTGTGAGGACCAAGGTCAAACATGGGGATTTGTAGCTAGAAAGATGAATGGAATATTTAACTTGCGAAAGTGTTAAAATAGAATGAAATGTTGGTTATAAATATTAAAGAATGAAGTAAAGCAAGATGTGTAACGAATAAGTTGGGAATCAGTGAGATGGTTGTGCAAACAAAGAAGTTTTGGTTTAAAAAATAGAGAAAAGAGGGTTGGAGAAAAGCCTTCATCAACCGGTTGAGTTCTTGCTTAGTTTCATGGTTTGTGCTCCTAAACTCGAGTAGTTCTTACCTCTCGGTAGATGAGTCACATAAATCATATGTATATGATGCATGCTTGTTTTGTTGAGCCTGAGATGTTTCCTATGTCTAGGATTAGTTCTTAGTTACAAAGGTGAGATCCATAGTTACTTGCTCTTTCAAGTAGTTAACTATTTCTACTTAAATCAAGTTGTCAAGTGGATTCAAGCAATAAAGAGTAAAATACATCAATGTAAACGAACTAAAAACTAAGCTTGTGGTGGAGGTTGTGGTGGAGGAGGTGGTATTCTTTCCCTTACCCGATGCCCAGTCTCCAACCTATCCAAACGAGCTGTTAGTGCCTCCATAGTACTGATCATTCGCGCCATAACCCCTTGTTGTGCTTCTCTTAAACGTACTTCGTTAACTTCAACGTCATCTTGATTTGCCATCCTGTAAAAAGAAAAAAAAAGTAAACGAAAAAAAAATGGACCTCACCAACACTCCCTCACGTGATTACTCTCAAGAAGATGAAAGGTCACTCGTGTTTGCACTCAATATATATAAAAAGAGTTACTCCTAAGACAAAAAAAATATCTCAAACTTCAGCAAGTCTTATAGTATTCTTATGAGAATCATGCAAGAACAATGTCAATTTAGCTAGAAGGTGGAAAGTCACAAAAATCTCAAATTTAGAATAAACAAGTATGGCTAGGCAATGGAAAGAACTTTTAAGAAGCAAATAGGTTTTAGGAAGATAAGAAAGAAAAAAGAAAAGATGGGAATGACAAAAAGGATATAGATATGAATATGGACTCTTTTTAGATATGTAATCACATTGCTTCAAACTTGCTTGATGAAACCTTTTTCTTTTTCAACACATAAAACAAGTGACATATAATATGAAAAGTCACAAGAAGACTATAAATAATGTTCTTTTTTTTTTTTTTTTTTTGCTTCTTTCTTTATCACTTATTTTTCTTTCTTTCTTTTTTTTTTTTTTTTGCATTTTTTTTTCTTTCAACAAGCACAGTAATGTATGAAGCAGGAAAAAAAAAGAGAAGATAAAGAGTCACAAGAAAGATGGAAAATAGATGAATGGATTTAAAGAAAGAAATATGGCATGGAAAGGAAAACAAGAAAAGATATAATCTGTTTAGAGCCAAAGCTCTGATACCAAATGATAAAGGGAACTACCTCAATCACGTTTGAGAACTCCCCTTAAACAAGGTGAACCCCCACAACAGTAATAAGAATAACCCCAATTAACAAATTGATAATAGCCCCAAGAAAGCTAAATAGATTTGACTTGGAAGATTGATCAAAGATCAAGAAGAAAAGGAGAACTTGTTCCTAGCTTCAAGATTTCGAACTCTCGACAATCTAATTGATCAAACTAGATTGAAAGTTCTAAACATGCATTCTAAACACAAGAATACAAAGAAAGCATAAAAGCTTGAGAGATTTACTCTATGAAAAATTCATTCAAATTCAAAGTTTTGTGTCCAAAATGTTGGAATTACAACCCTATTTAAACTAATTGAAAAGGCACTATGAAAGGACACAACCTTTCACCAAATTGTCTAAATTCATCTACACCCTTTCAACTACCCTCATAAATATAAAAACATGAAATTAAATTGCATACATGAAAAATTAAATATGTGTATGAATCTGGATTTTTAGATTCATTATGACTCTTGGATGAAAAGGTGTATCTAGAAGCTTAAATGGTTGCAACTTTTCATCATGGGTTGTAAACTTAGCTTGGAAGCAAGCATTTAATCCCTCTTGAAGTCTTTTAGCTCTAGCTCTTGTCATTGGTCCTTGTGGCATAATGATTGCCTCATGATTAGGTTGACTTGGAAAGTTCTCCCATTGATTTTCAACATGAGGTTCATTTGAGCTAGGCCGAGCTTGTTGAGCTTCATTTTTCTCTTCATTCAAGTTGGTTTGAGCATGTTGAGCCGTATTTTTCTCTTGGTTGGCTAGCTCCTTATCAAAACGTGACTATCACGAAGATCGCTTCGAAGCAGAATGTTGCTCATCCATTTACAATAAAGGCTCTCACAGTTTTTTAGGGTCACTAGAGAGTCGGGGTCTACGGGACATGCATTATCTTGTCTATGACAAGTGGGAGATTTTACTTGGTATCGTATATGTCCTAGTTTATTGTATTATGTACTTTACTTGTATTGTACTTTGTATTGTACACCCCACTAGCTTTAGAACAAGTAAGAGATTGTTGGGATTGGTTTCCTAAGGGCCCGTTGATAACGTTCCCGTTTCCTGTTTCTTGTTTCTCGTTCCTTGTTTTTTGTTTCCTGTTTCTTCTTTTTTTTAGAACAAGAAACAGGAACATGTTTGATAACTATTCATGTTTCCTGTTTCTTGAAAAAAAGAAACAGAAACAGAAACTTGTTTGATAACTATTTCTTGTTTTTTGTTTCTTTTTTTTTTGTAACAATATAATATAAAAAAAGAAGATATGTCATACATTAAACATCGAAAAAGATATTATCAAAAGTTTGTGTCATCTAATAGAAGTAAGTTTCGATAACAACTAAATATAATAACAATGTTGTGTCCTATCCTTCATATATGTTGCCCAAATTTGATCAGCGTTGTCATCTCTAATTTAAATAATTTGTCTTAAGTGATGTCGAGTCAAATCCAACTTAATTATATTATTATGTAAATTTTGTGGTTGTAAAATATTAAATTAAAGCTAAATGAATGTCTTAGTTAACAAAATTTATATAATGTAAAATTCTACTCGATTTCATATATACTAAAAATATTAGAATTAAAATAATATATAAACATGTATATTGCAAATTTTAATACTCAAAAGTTGAATTATATAAATAAATTAATATAAAAAATTAAAAATTAAAATAATATATAAATCTAATTATTGGAGAATTTTTAAATTTAAAATTAAAATAAAATATAAATATAGCAAAATTATTATTGTAAACAGCAAAATTAATAAATAAAATATAGAAGATGGAAATAAATATAAAACAAAAAAATCAAAGTTTGGAGTTGAAATTTGAAATGTAAAAAAATTAATAAACATATTGAAAATTAAAATAATATATAAATATAAATATTGGAGAATTTTAAAATTTAAAATTAAAATAAAATATAAATATAGTAGAATTAATTTTGTAAATAACAAAATTAATAAAGAAAATATAAAAATATAAAAGGAAAAAAACCAAATAAAAATGCCCAATTTAAGAATTGAACATACAACCAAGAAGAGAGAAGGCTTAATGGGCATGTATGACTTCCAACAAGACAAGGATGAGTTTTATTGTATAAAAGAAACAATACGATATAAAATAGAAACGAAACAAGGAGAAACTACTTTCTCAAATTTTAGAAACAAGAAACGAGAACGGTTATCAAATAAGTCAGTTTCTTAAAAAATGAGAAACAAAAATAGGAAACAAGAAACGAGAACGTTATCAAACGGGCCCTAAATCTCTTGGTTCTCGTTGTTTGTATTTTGTATGTACAAATTATTTATTTAATAAAATAAGATGTTATTTTATTTGGCATTAACCCAATCTAATAGACTCAGATCCAAGGTTATTTTATGTAACTTAAACATGTATGTGGTTGACATACTGGTAGATCATGTTTAAGTAATTACCTAAATAGTCTGTAGTATGTGGATAAGGTTGGGTGTCATATCCTGGTGACACTACGGATATGACCTACTTTGTAATTGTTATAAAAGTTGTAAAGTTTTAAAAACGATGTGATCCTAATCGTTCATCTAGAGGCATGCGAGTAGAGATATCCTATATAAAGAGTTTGTATAAGACTGGTGATAGCTCTCGAAAAGAGCTATTCTTATATCTTTAATCTAGTTTGCTTGTTATGTTTTATATGATGAAATGTCTATTTGGTAGGGAATTCGAGCAATTCATGCATTTTGGAGTGTTACGGGTTGTTGGGGGTTGATTTGGAGCTATTAAAAGTGAGATTGGACACCCGAAGCTTCGAGGATGGAATATGACCAATTTGCCCCTAATGGTCAGCGTTGCTGCAAGGCAGTAGCTAGTGTTGCTAAGAATTGAAGCAGCATAGCTACGCTACGTTGTAGTTGTTGGGTTTTATGTCCTAATACTCGTAGTTTGTAAACATTAACGTGCATTCTATTTATCAATAAAGTTGTTATCGAGATTATTCAGTACACGTGTTATTGAATAAAGTGAATTGTTGTTAATATAATTCTAAATCCAATAAACTAAGAACCCATGGCTTTAGTATGGAAATTTGAACTATATGTAATGACATAAAATGGATCAAGTTCGAGTAAATAGCCAAAACGGTATATAGTATAGGGATAAGGTTGGGTACCTTATTTTGGGGACACTATTGAATGCAGCCCATTTTGTATTTGATACAAATGATGTGATCCTAAATCATTCATGTGGAGACATGTGAGTGGGGGCGTTCTATTCAATGAGTTTGCATAAGACCGGACCACGAGATAGTCACTATTACTTTATAACGTTGTTTACTGTTAAATACTAACTATTTCAACTAGATGACCTAGATAACTCGATCTTAATCTTGAGCTAACTATGAACTCCTATTTATTCGGGATTATCCTTAAATCTGCATGGGTGAGAGTGGCCCGGATGCGCTGACTCAATAAGCCTCCCATTTCAGGGGTAAGACCGAGTAGATAGCTGGGGACATAATCTTGCAAGACGAAATTCACTCAATAAGCCTCCCATTTTAGGGTTAGTAGATAGGTTGTTCCCTTAAGTACTGATTTCGAGTCTTGAACAAGGGGCCCACCCATTGGCCTGAGAGAGACTCAGTTTAGTAATAGGATCACAAACTGATTGTTCATTAGAGGATCAGTGGGACTTAAGGAACAAGATGTAATCACAGGGGTAAAATGGTAATTTTGACCTAGCTGCGATTACGGATGACCTGTGAAGGATCGACTTACTAATTATGGTTATATCAAGTGGACAAAATTTATCTACAGTGAGGAGAGTACAACTACGGGTTTTAGTGGAGTGTCTCGTTAGTTAATGAATGTTAGTTAACTAGGTTAAAGAATTTAGCCGATTAATCTCGGATCGTTGGAGCTCATGATCTGTAGGTCCATTAGGTCCCTCTACTAGCCCATAAATGGACAAAAATCTTATATAGTGTGGTGAGTAAGTTTGAACCGTTCAATCTCGACTTAAGGAATGAAACTCGGATATATACGATATATCAACGTTTAATTACGGATTAAACGGATAAATAGAGTTAATTATAATATTTAAATATGATTTAAATATTAATTATATGAATCGGGATTCATATTAAAAAATCGAGATAAGTGGAAAAAAATATTATTATTTTATTATTTAATATTAAAATATTATTATTTTTAATTAATTAAATATTAAATTATTTTTTATTTAATTAATTTTTGAAATTAAAAATCAAATTAAAAATTAATTTTTATTCAATTTTGAAAATTCATTTAAAATTGATTTTTGAGAAATTGGATTTTCCCACTAACTAAGCTACTAGCTTAGTTGTTAACGTTTGAATTAGCCAACAAATTGAAGCTTTGTGTTGTTAATTTGTGATGCAATTAGATTGCATGTTAATCCTTAATAAGTAAAGATGATTTTGGCTAAAAATGGGTTAAGAATTTTGTGAAATTAATAGTTAATTTTGCCAAATTTACTCCATAGCTCATCTTCTTCACCAAGCTTCATTCCTTCACAAATTCATCAAAAAATTGGATCCCACCATTCAATCTAAGGCCAGAGAATAAGAGAGAAGACTCTTGTCATGGTCTGCAAACAAGTGGTGTTCATTTTCATCAAGAAACAAGGGAGAATTTAGAGCTTCAAGGGTAAGTGTTCATGAAACTCATTTTTTTTCCCTTTTTGATTCCATGTTTTATCCTCAAAATTGAGCATCTTAGAGTGAAATTCAATCAAATTAATTTTTGCTGCATGCTCGTATGTCCTTCAGCAGCATCGCTACGCTGCGGTTGAAAAAAAAAAGCCAGCGTCGCTACGCTTTTCCGCAACGTAGCAACGCTCTTGCGATTTCTATAAATATTTTCTCTTCTCTTTTAGGGTTGAGCATGTGGGATCTCATGGAGGTCGAGGTTTCTCTCAAAGTTCTTCTTCTTCCTTTGTATTTCCACATCTTTTAGGTTAGATTTTACTTTTCCTTTGGGTTGTAGCTATGTATTGGAGTTTTTCTCTCTGCATTTTCTCTATGGATTGTAGAGGTATGTAATTTATTTGGTTTTGGGAGCAAGATTTATGCATTTTACTTGAGATTTCTAAGATTGGGCTGAACATACTTTGATTTCATGCTTCTTTGAATTTATTTCAATTTAGACATATGTTTGTTTGCTGATTGACGCCGCTATCATGAATATATATCTTAGCTAATCGATTTTATGTTCCGCTTGCAATTAAGCTTAAAATCATCTAAGTAGCAAAGGTTAATTGTGTATGCTTAGATTTATAGGCTATCTAGGATCTAAAGGATGCATGCTTAACCTAGATTCAAAGGAAAACTTGGTTTATTGAGTTAGGGTTTTCCATTAATTAACCAAACAATAGAATCCTAAGGCTTAATGCACATGTTTTTAATTCTATATGGCTGCTTGAACCTAGTAGGACTTAAGTCATGTGGGGTACTTAGGGCTTTGCTTTGAAGCTTAAATTACTAGTAAGGACGCTTCCTTGGTTTGTTCGTAATTAGTTGTCCGCCTTTGTAGAGGCTAGTTCGGCCGAATCAAGAAAGTTGTTGTGCACACATAAATCAAATACATGTCTAATTAACGAAACCAATGATTGAAATTGCATAAGATCCCTCTTGTTTTTGAAACTAAATAAAACCATCCTATGTTATATTTACCCGCTACACTTTATTTTTCTTGCACGCTCTTATCGCTTTCCACACCAAACCCTCAATTTTACGCTCTAATTAGATAATTAGCTCAACGAAACATTACTAGCTTTTCTCTCCTTGTGGTTCGACCCCAGGCTTATCACTATTATTACGTCGTCGTAGTAGTAGTATAGGATTCGGTGTATTACAAATTTCTTTTGAACGGATGTCTTTTTGGGATTAAAATGACACCGAAAGGGCTCTGCCAACTGGACCGCAAAATAATTAGTTTATCTTTATAACACCCTTAAGTGAAGAGATTAACATTTCATAGAATGACCATAGGTGACTCGACCTTAATCCTAAGTGAGTTATGAACTTCTCTCTATAAGGGCAACCCTTTGATCCATTGAGGTGAGGGTGGCCAGATTCGCCAACTCAATAAGGGGTACCATTTTGGAGATTTGTCCGAGTAGGGAGCTGGGAACATAACTACACAATATGGAATTCACTTCTTCCCGTCTTTAGGGTAAGTAGATGAATTGCTCCCTTAGAGGTTGATTCTCAGTCCTGAACAATGACGTCTCACCCCCTCATTGGCTCAAGAGGGATTAGTTTATAGTTGGGCTATAAACTGCTTGTTCATTAGAAGGATCAATGGTACTTAAGCAGTTAGATGTAACTATAGGGGTAAAATGGTAATTTGACCCGGTTGTAGTTACTCACAATTTGTGAAGGGTAGAATACTGTTGATTGGTTATATCCGTGGACACAGAAATATGTCTACAGTGTGATGAGTGCAATTGTGGGTCTTTAGTGGAGTGACTTGCAGTTAATGAATGTTGATTAATTTAATTAAAGAGTTTAATTTATTAATCTCGTATCATTGGAGCTTCTAATATGTAGGTCCATAACGTCCCTTTGCTAGCTCACTAAGGGTTAGATAAAAATCAATTAATTTTGGATTAATTTGAATTGTTCAAATTAAATAAAGGAACTAATAAAAAGAACTACCTCAATGATGCTTGAGAACTCTCCTTATTCCAGGTGAACCCCCACAATGCTAATAAGAATAACCCCCAATAAACAAATTGATAAAAGTCCCAAGAAAGCTAAAATATATTTGGCTTGGAAAGAATTGATCAAAGATCAAGAAGAAAGAAGAACTCGTTCCTAACATCAAGATTTCGAACTTTCCACAACCTAATTGATCGGACTAGATCGAAAGTTCTAAACATGCATTCGAACACAAGAATACAAAGAAAGCATAAAGCTTGAGAGATTAAACTCTATGAAAATTTCGTTCAAATTCAAAGTCTTTTTTTAAAATGTTGGAATTATAACCCTATTTAAATTAATTGAAAAGGCACTATGAAAGGACACAACTTTTCACCAAATTGTCTAAATTCATCTAAACTCGTTCAACTATTCTTATAAATGTTAATACATAAAATTAAATAAATACATGTAACAGTAAATATGTAGACGAATTTAAATTTTAAGATTCATCGTGACTCTTAGATGAAAAGGTGTCTTTTGATGCATGAAGGTTGCAACTTTTCACCAAGGGTTTAACCTTAGCTTGGAAGTAACTCTTTAATGTTGATTTCTACTTATTTTCTTATCATTCTCTCTTTCTTCGAGAAGATTCGTCTTCAAATCTTAAAGATCGCCTTGTAAAGTAACTTTGTAGGCATCATCTGGAGCTAGTTCCAGGAGTTGGATTGTAGCATCTTCTTTTTTATTAAATGTGAACTCATGTGTTTGATGCACTTCATTCACCATGTCTTCAATGAACTATCAAGAACACAGGAAAAACAAAAGGAGATAACGTTAGTTGGAAAACAAATTTCACTCTCATGTTTTTTTCGCTTGACAATTGTGTTTCACATCCACTCTTAACCACACTCTCTTCTTTTTCTTTTGTCTCTAATGTCACACTTTTCCCTACTTTCCTAGTCTCAAAACTGTCCTCACTTTTCTCTAGGGAGTTTGTCATGACCAATACTTCAAATATTTTCTCGCTCTCTATAACTGCTTCACATTTTGATTCCTCTCTCAAATTTTGATGATCACCTTCGTTCATCACCACAACATCACTGTTGAAATTTTTCTTTTCAACTTGTGGATGAACTCCATCATGTGGAATTGGTTGAAAAGTTTCTAGCAATGGACTATCTTCTTAATTTTTAATAGCTCGTGTGGCATGATTCTTCTTTGCTAGCTTTTGCAACTTCAACTATTCATTTAATTGAGTTTATGTAATTCATAGATTCACGTAACTCAACCAAACTTTCTCGAATATTCTTCCAAAAACTATTATCGTTATTGTAGTTTGATCGATGATTCCTTCTTCTGTGAAACATACTGGTTCCTTCTTCTGTGAAACATACTGTAAGACTTTCTAATATCTCAAACTTTTAGCAATACTTTTAGTATTCTTATGAGAATCATGCAAGAAACTCCAACATAGCCTAGAATGTGAAAGTCACAAACTCTCGAAGTTTTAAAAAAGTTATTGAAAGCTGCAAAAGACCTATTTTTTTTTTTCAATTTTTCAGCAAGCACAATAAAGTATGAAAAAAACATAAGTAGATGAGAAGTCACAAAAAACAATGTCACATTTTTTTTAATTGTCCAGCAAGTATATTAAATATGAAGGAACAAAAAGAAGATGAAAAGCCATAAGAAAAAATGGATGAAAAGAGGAATAGGTTGATATTTGAAGGAGAAAAGCTAGATAGAGTGAAAAATAAGAAAAGATATAATCTGTTTAGAGCCAAAGCCCTGATACCAAATGATAAAGAGAACTACCTCAATTATGCTTGAGAACTCCCCTTATTCCAGGTGAACCCCCACAACGATAATAAGAATAACTCCTGATAAACAAATTGAGAGATTAAATTCTATGAAATTTTATGAAATTTTACTTAAATATTAGTAAAGAGAAATTTTATGACCATGAAACAAAAGCACAGTACTGAAAAGAGAAATAAGATTGTTTGGAATTTGAGTAAGGGAATTTTGAAGAATAAACTTATCGTATTTAAGTTTAGGAAATATTTTTATAGGGAAGTGAATCGAACTTTGAGGCGAAATGCTAATCTAATAAATGTCAATCTAGGAAGCATTTTGAGAGGTCAAGTTAATGCGTTCATTTAAGTTGAGATATATGCTAAGACTTTAAATAAATGCTTGAAGACAAGTATTGTTTTAAATTTGGGGGTATGATAACTTGTAGAAATACAAGTTATTGTATCTTTTTATTTAGAATAATTAAGAAAATTCAGAGGAAAATGCATTAACTTGACACTAAATTCATGTAGATACTTACACTTTGCGTTCCTGTTTTTACAAAACTCATTATCTTGAAAATTATAAAGTTTACATATTTCTAGCGCAGGATTTGAACGAAAAGAAGCAAAAATATACCAATGAAGCAAAACCTGCAGCCATGGGCGCATATAAAGAGATGAAATCAACTCCCAAATCTTGCATGCAAATACCATGCGTTGAGCGTTAACACGAAGAAATAAAATGACAAACATATTAGCAATGGATGTCAAATCAAAACGCAAATTGGAAGCTGATTTGAAACAGTCCTGACAGAACCAACGAATCTATGACGCGAATAGTTGGCGCAGCAGGGCATTGAATTAAATGAAAAGGTGTCATATCATCATTGGAGAGAAGCTAAGTGTTGGGGTTGATGCCCTAAATCTCTTGGTCTTGTAATTTATGAACTTGTATTGTACAAACCAAATTATTTATGTAATAAAGTAATAGTTATTTTATTTGACATTTAGTTGCATTAACCCAAAACCAATAAACTAAGATCTTAGGTTATTAGTAGTAACTTAAACACGTATGTAGAGACATACAAGTGGATTGTGTTTAAGTGACGACCTAAACGGTCTGTAATAGATGGATAAGGTCGGGTGCCTTATCCTGGTAACACTACGGATAGGACCCACTTTGTGATTGTTACAAGTATTGTAAAGTGCCACAAACGTTTAGATCCTAAATATTCATGTGAAGACATGTGAGTGGGGGTATCCTATATATGTGAAACATATATAAGACCAGACTGCGAAATAATTAGTCTCCTGTATTAACACCGCTGCTTAATGAGACTTACATTTAACTAGGATGATCGTAGGTGACTTGACCTTCTGAGTCAGTTGTGAACTCCTACCTGTAAAAGCAATCCTTTGGTTTGTATGGGTGATAGTAGTCAAGTTCGTTGACTCAATATACCTACCACTTTGGTGATTTGTTCGAGCAGGCAGCTGGAAACTCAACTCTGGAATTCACATCTTATGAATTGCTCCCTTAAGAACTGATACCGGGTCTTGAACAATGATGCGCCTCACTCTCTCACTGGCTAGAGAAGGGTCTAGCTCATAGTTGGACTATGACCAAATTGTTCATTAGAAGAATCAGTGGTGCTTAAGAAGTTAGAGGTAACACAGGGGTAAAATGGTAATTTGACCCAGCTGTTGTTACGAGCAATTTGTGAAGGGTCGACTTGCTATCGATTGATTTTATTTGTAGACATGGAAATATATCTACAGTAAGAAGAGTGCAGTTGTTGATCTTTAGTGGAGTGACCGACAGTTAATGAATGTCGGTTAATTTAATTAAAGAGTTTAATTAATTAATCTTGTATCGTTAGAGCTTCAAACTGATAGGTCCATTAGGTCCACTTGCTAGCTCATATAGGTTAAGATGACGGTCAGTGGTCTTTGATAACTTATAGAAATACAAGTTATTGCTTCTCTTTTATTAGAATAATTTCGAAAGAACAAGGAAAAACGCATCATCTTCTGCTTAATTTCACAACAAATACTTCATATGCATGTAAGCATGAATATAGGCATAGGAAAGAATAATCTTATATTAATCTGTTTAAACGCCAATTTTGCAGGAAAAACACAAGGTTCAACACATGCGTCGAGCTTCACCAGAAACGTACATCTCAAACGCATGACACTAAAAGACAAAACTGGGAACCTTAGAAAATCTGACATTCACAGCTGAAGAAAAATGAGGATTTCTGCCCTCTGAACCGCATAACAGTACTGTTATCAGCCAACTACGGGTCAGAGGTGACGATTGACAAATGCACAGCCTTATCCCCTGCGTCGGAGGTTGGCTTTGTGACATCACAAAAGTACAATTTTGAGGCTATAAAAACCAGCTGAAGCCACAAAAGAAAGGTTTAGAAAATTAGATATTATTCGGCTACGGAAGAACTCGGGAAATAGTTAGTCATCCTCCATTCCTTCCCTCTCAGCGAAAGCTGAGTGCATCCATTCGATCTTGGAGAGCTGGTGAGCTTCAACCTCGAAAGAGCAGTTGGATCCTCATCTTCATCTCCTTCATTAATGCAAGCAAGCAAGAAAAACCCACATTCTTGTCGGTGAGCAAGACACTATCGCCGCTAGATATTCATCTTCTTTATCTTTCCACCATTTATTTACTGGGGTTGATGCCCTAAATCTCGTGGTCTTGTATTTTGTAAACTTGTATTGTACAAATAAAATTATTTATTTACTAAAATAATCGTTATTTTCTTGGACATTTAGTTGCATTAACCCAAAAACCAATAAACTAAGATCCTAGGTTATTAGTAGTAACTTAAACACGTATGTAAAGACATACAAGTGGATCGTGTCTAAGTGATAACCTAAACGATTTGTAATAGATGGATAAGGCTAGGTACCTTATTGTGGTAACACTATGAATACGACTCACTTTGTGATTATTACAAGTGTTGTAAAGTGTCACAAACATTTGATCCTAAATGTTCATGTGGAGACATGTGAGTGGGAGTATCCTATATATGTGAGACATATATAAGACCGGACCGCAAAATGAATAGTCTCACGTTTTAACATCGTTACTTAATGAGACTTACATTTCAATAGGATGATCATAGGTGACTCGACCTTAATCCTGAGTCAGTTGTGAACCCCTGTCTGTGAGGGCAACCTTTAAATTTGTATGGTTGAAAGTGGTCAGTTCACCGACTCAATAAGCCTACCACTTTGGGGATTTGTCCGAGCAGACAGCTGGGAACTCAACTGTACAAGAAGAAAATCACGTCTTATGAATTGCTCCCTTAATCACTGATGTCGGGTCTTGAACAATGAGGCGCCCCACCCTCTGGGCCAGAGAGGGGTCTAGCTCATAGTTGGACTATAACTAAATTGTTCATTAGAGGGATCAGTGGTACTTAAGAAGTTAGAGGTAACACAGGGGTAAAATGGTAATTTGACCTAGCTGTTGTTACGAGCAATTTGTGAAAGGTCGACTCGTTGTTGATTGATTATATCTGTGGACATAGAAATATATCTACAGTAAAAAGAGTTCAGCTGTCGATCTTTAGTGGAATGACTGACAGTTAATGAATTTTGATTAATTTAATTAAAGAGTTTAATTAATTAATCTCGTACCATTGGAGCTTCAAACTGATAGGTCCATTAGGTCCACTTGCTAGCTCATATAGGTTAAGATGACGGTCAGTTGTCTTGGTTTAATTTGAATTGTTCAAATTAAGTTAAGGGAATTAATTGTATGAGATACAATTAAATAATGTATATTGATACATTATAATATAAAGTTAATTTTTGTATGAAATGTAAAAACTAAACTTTATAATATACGTGAGAGAAATATTTGAATAAGATTCAAATATTAAATATTATATGAATGAGATTCATATAAAACTATAGGTTAAAAATAATGTGAATATGATTCATATTGAACTATGGGTTATGTGAAAGAAATTGATTAGGTAGCAGCTAATTATTATTATATATTTAATGAGATTTAATATATATATATATATATATATATATATATATATAATTTAATTTATATTATTAATTTATTTAAATTAAATTAAAGAAAATAATAACTCCCAAATGGGAGTTATTATCAACATGGTGTGGAAGTTTTTTCTCCAATTTTCTACCCACTAACTCTCTCCATAATTCCTCTTTAATGAAGATGATAACTTCTTCTTCCTCCCTTTAAGAAGACAAATGGAGAGTGGTCTCCATGGATTTTGATAACCTTGAGAATAGTGAGTGTTCTTTCTTGTTCCCTTTGTTTTTTTTTTTTCTTTTCCTTCTAAAATAGCATGTTGTTTATCCTGTTATATTCTTTTTTTCTCTGTTTATTTAAGTTTCATAATTGAGTAATTGAAACTACAATGCAATAAATCGTTTTCGCTGGGAATTCAATTCTTTCATTATTTTGTATTTCAAGTGTATTTAGTTATTCATTTTGTTGTTGTATGAACTCCATCCATATCATTATTAATATATAACCACCATCATGAATCCTTCCTTATCTTCCATCTTTACGGTATTTTCATAAAAAAGCATGAGTAGCTAAAACTCTTGAAGGGTTGGAGAAAATAAATCATCTATCTTAAGAGTTTGAGCTTAGTTCCTAGTTTTTTTCATTGATGTATTTTTATCTTCATTGCTTAATTAAATCCATTTGACAACTTGATTTAAGTAGAAATAGTTAACTACTTGAGAAAGCAAGTAACTGTGAAACTCATCAATGTAACTAAGAAATATTCCTAGACATAGGAGAAGTCTTAGGCTCAACTAAACTAACATGCATCATAGACATATGATTTATGTGACTCATCTACTGAAATGTAAGAACTATTTGAGTTTAGGAGCATGAATCATCAAACTAAGTAAGAACTCAATCGATCGATGGAAGACTTTCTCCAATCCTCTCTTCTCCATTTGAAAAACCAACACTTTTCTTACTTGCACAATATCTCACTATTCCCAGTTTATTTTTATCTCTTTCATTGCTCTATTTCTTAGTACTTGTATACACCAACACTTCACTTTGTTTGTCAAAATACCGCGAGTAAGCATCTCATACATCATAAGTAGCTACAAAATCCCCGTGGTTGACCTCGATCCTCACTGAGACATCTTAGTATTAGTTTATACTTGGACTGATATTAGGAAAAACTTGATCTTTAGTGCTTGATAAGCAAGACATCATTGAGCATACACACTTTTCACACAACAGTCTTGGTTTAATTTGAATTGTTCAAATTAAGTTAAGGGAATTAATTATATGGATACAATTAAATAATATATATTGATACATTATAATATAAAGTTAATTTTTGTATGAGATGCAAAATTAAACTTTATAATATGTGAGAGAAATATATTTGAATGGGATTCAAATATTAATCATATGAATTAGATTCATATAGAAGCTATAGGTTAAAATTAATATGAATATGATTCATATTAAACTATAGGTTATGTGAGAGATATTAATTAATTGTTAACTAATCTATTATATATATATATATATATATATATATATATATATATATATATATATATATATATATATTAAATTAGATTTAATATATTTATATTTACTAATTCATTTTTAATTATTAATTTCATTTAATAATTAAGATTAAATGAATCAGATAAGGAAGTTACATTCACGTAATGAAGTGGGAGTTATGGAACTCCCTCCCCACTCTCTCACAAAAAAAAGGGGGAATGAAAGAAGTTAAAAACTCTCTTCACAGGAAAATTTGTTTTTATGTGTTTTTTGGGTGATTCTCTCTTTCACAAACTTTTCCTTACCAAGTTCATTGGAGTCCACACTTTCAAGACTTGATAACCTTGAGCATAGTAAGTTCTCACTGGTGGTATTGTCCATGTTCCCTCTTGTTCTTTGTGTTCATGAAACTCTCGTGATCACAAAAGGGATAGAAGGAAATTCATCAAGGGTAAGTTCTTTATTCTTCCCTTAAGTTATTCTTTTCCTTCTTAAATGCATGTTGTTTATCCTGTTTTCTTTTGTTTTCTCTGTTACGTTAAAATTCATAATTGAGTTATTAAAATCACACCGCGATAAATTGCTTTCATTGGGAATTAAATTTCTTCACTAAGAGCATATCTTTTGACGCCTATAAATAGCCCATCGAAAATTTGTTCAAGTATCTGAGACTCCTCTAAGAAATTGGTCGAAGCTCTGCCAAAATCCTTCTTCACTCCGTTGTCATTTTCAACCTTTCGAGCTTCTCATTGAAGAACTCTGAGTGAGAGCTTAGTCTTCTTCTCTGTAAAAGCGAGAGAGCTTCACTAACCTCCAATGCAATCAATTCGAAGCAACCACCATTCGAGCTAAAGGAAGCAAGAGATTGCGGTGGGCAGCTTGACAATTCCATTTTCCAACTTCTATTTTATTTTCTTGTTATTTCTATTTGTATTAAGAACTTGAAGATTGAGAAATTTGTTATTTCTTAATATGAATAGGATTTTCATTTCCTTCATTCATCCATGCTATATCATCTTTCCATCATGAGTGGGTTGAGGAGGTTCAACTTACATTTTCATTAAGCTTTACATAAGTTAAAGTTCATCTTATTTAATGTATACTTAATACATTGCTTGAATCATATTGAGAAATAGGTTTAAGTAGAAACAATCAACTGCTTGAGAGAGAATTGAGTGTGGATCTCATTAAATAAGGAAAGAAGTAGCTTTAGAGATAAAGTTAACCTTTCGTCTGAAATTAAATCAATCATGCGTCCTAGAGATAGGATAATGTGGCTCAAAAACACCTTGAGGTGAATTCTTCATCTTAAGAGTTAATGACATGAACGCATAACTTATAAAAATGTTAGCAATCCTCTTCAGCCCTATCTTACTCCATTGATTTTTCCTTCATTTCTTCGCAAGTTGTTTCGATAAAAGAATGCATCTATCATCATCACCATCTTTCCACGCATCATCACATTCAACACATCATCCATGCTCATTGTCACCCCATTTGTAATTTATTCATTATTTAGTATAGAGAATATCAACACTCTAACGCATTCATTAAATTCATCGCATCAAGATCATTCGCTAGCTTAGACACATATTTAGCATAAGTCTCTGAGTTCGACTCTAGATTCACTAGAAAACTTTATCTAGATTTATACTTAGGTTTAGATAGAGAAAACTTGCATTTAAGGAGGATCATTTAATAAAAATTACTTAGCAAGGAACGACATAAGTGATAGCGCCTTAAAAGCGCTACATTCTTTAGGTTAACTCCGCCTTTAACGACCATAATCACTCAAATCCCGAGGGTAAAAGGGTCATTTGGAGCTAAAACAAGCCCAAAACGAGCTAAGGAGCATCAAAAGTCAACAATTGGTCAAAATTACCAAAACGTCCCTGTGAAGAGAGTCGTGCAGCTAGCTTTACGTCCCAATTACGCTCAAGACCCGAGAGCTCCATTTTTCTACAAAAGTAGGGAGCGTTGCGACGCTAAGTGTAGCGCAGCGCTACGCTGTAGAAACTCAGACCAGTCTCACGACGTTAGGTAAGAACGTCGTGACGCTATCGACAGTTTTTAAAAGAACACTTCATCTTCTTGTCCGAGTGGGAGACCCATTTCCTTAAATTTTTCAGAGAGCTTTTCGATTCTTTTTGTATTTTCTCTCCATTCTCTTGTATCCTTTCACTAATTTGTTGAAGATCCATTGAAGGATTCAAGTCTAGGGTACTTTTCATGGGAATTTAGTAGTTGTTGTTCAATTTCTTGAGGATTTCTTGTTAATTCTTTGATTGAAATGTATGAATCTTAATTGATCTTTGTGCTTAATTCTAGAATTTGTTTCGATTGAATTGACAACGCATATTTAGATTCAAGTTCTTGTATGCAAATTTATAATGCGCTAAGCATAAAAATTATGAATAGGTTGCACAATTAGGAATTCTTATACTATGAAGCCTTGTTCTTCATGCAAATTTCATTTGGTGTTGAAAACCGTTAAGGGATATAAATGCTAAAATGGAATTTAGAGTGAATATTGAAGTAATTCTTGATTTACAACTCAGGACAATTAGAAATTAGGCTTTAATTTGACTAGCTTTATGTGTTAGAAGGATTAGGGCTTTAATCTCTTTTTGGTTGTGGATTGATTGCATAAATCATGTTTTTTTTATTCTATGATGGAAATTGAACTCAACGCACTAAAACTCCCATCCATATCAATTTTCAAAAATATCATAAACCCAAAAATATTCTAAATTCTGGCACACTTTCATTTTCTATTTCACAAACATCCCTGAAAATAGATAGAATTTGATTGATTGTCGTTAATAATTCAATAGATCTTTGTGGATTGATCCCAAACTTACCGCTTATACTAAATTATTGATTGTTCATGAGTTTGGAGTTATAAATTCATTTGATCCTTTAAATATGTTTAACGACGCATGTTTTTAGTTCGATCAATAAGGCAGCTCTTAAAACATCATTTTCATCATACTCTTTCAACACAACAACAAGTGAGTTTGCATCAACCAGAGCATCATCATTTGTGGATCTTCTACAGATGAAATGTTTTCCTTTTGCTTCAAATACTCCTAGTCCACTAGCTATATGGTCATGATCGGAGTCTTGTGTGGTAAGTGTGAATTGAGATTCTCCAGCAAAGGGGCTAATTAAGTCCCTTCATATTGTTGACCTCCTCTAATGTTAACATGAACTTGATCGCATCCATCACCACCACCCACCTCCCTCATCCTGACCATCATCATCATCATCACCTTCATTTTGTTGACCCTGACTTTGTTGACCTTGATCTAATTGTTATTCTTCCAAAGTAGTTGTGTGGTAGTGTGTGGCACCACATGTGACGTTCGAAAGAGTAACTTGAATAATTACCATCACTACTTGAACTATTACTGATTACTTCTTCATGTATCATACGTTTGACATCGATATATGATCCTTATGCAATATTAGCAACTTATAGATCTGGAAATGAAAATTTTGGGAATTAAAATATATGTTTTTTTGTGATTTTTTTCAAATTCAATTTTTAGAAATGAAAGTTTTGTATTGAAGATAAGCTGAAATCGATAAAAACTGAAAATTATAAAACGTTAAAAATTGGAAAACTGGAAATTGAAAGCAAGTTGGAAAAAACGACATGTAGGACAAGTAGACAACATGTTGACGACTTATCTGATATATTTTAGCGATATCTCTATGATATCTCGACAACTTATCTGCCATATTTCGACATTATCCCACGATTTTGTTCAGCTCTCAACAATATATTCACGTACAAAATGATAAATTGATGAAAAGTTTCATTAAACTTTCATAAAACAAAATATTGCAATTTTTTCATCTTTGCTTTTGATATTAAATGTTCCAAAATGGGGTATAATTGATTTTTTAAAAACAAAAATAATGTTATTTCAATAACTAGTGACAACGATGTGGTAGATGAAAAAATTTGACAAAAATAGGGTTGCTAAATCGTGGATAGGGTACATGATTTTAGTCCATGTCATCAAAATCATGGACGAGGTCCACGATTTAGTGGTCCCATACATTTGAAAGGAAAAGAATCAACAAAATAAAAGGGAGGAATAATTTCAATTAAATCTCAAAGTCTATATTTGAAATTTTCCATAAATTGAGTTGAAAGAAGAGAGAGAGAAGGAGGGGAGGGGTTTTGTGAAAGGGAGGGAAAAGAAGAGAGAAAAGGAAAAAAATAATGATGATTATTGGAAGTTGGGAAAATAGAGAAGAGAGAGAAGAAAAAGAATTAATGATGATTGTTGGGAATTAGAAAAGAAGATAAGAGAGAATAAAATTAATTATTATTTTACAAATACCAAAATGGTTTTTTAAAAAACCACTAGTTTTGGTCATTAAATGTGATGTAATTTCACATCACTCTTTTTCCACCACCCATATGCACTTTGTTTTTTTTTAAAAATAAGTATGGTAAATATGGACGGGTACACGATTTCATAGGACTAAATTCTGGAATGGGTACACGGTTTTAGTCCACATGCCACGTGTGCACATCTTGTAAGGTTCACGCCAGGTCGGATGCCACCTAATGCCACCAAACTCATGGAACCTATCCACAATTTAGTTTTCTGAAATCGTATACCTTGTCCACGATTTACCAACCATATTTTTGTCAATATTTTCCGATTCAACTCTATTTCATGAATTTCTTATTTAAACTACATTTATGAATTTTATATATATTATTGAATAATTAGAATAATCAGAATATATTGAATAATTAACTTGAAATTGTTGGCTTTTTGGCCCTTAATCTCAAATTAATTCATTTTAATTAATTAATTAATCAATATTTTCATGATAACAAACCTACTTTTATTTATTAACAATTTGAGTATTTTGAAATGTCTATTGTATGAGCTTGGAACAACGGTTCCAATGCATTTGAGTCACTCAAATCGGAGTTCAAATGAGGAAGATATGGCAAAAACAAGCTTAACGAAAAATACATGATGTCGATGACGTGGCAATCAAATCATCAAAGTGGACCTACTAGAGAATGACAAATGGAGCAATAGATAAGTGACGCATGCAGCTTTTGAGTTTTTATTAGTTTTAAAAAGAAAATGATTTTAAAAATAAAATGTATTTAATATTATTATTATGTTGTGTCTAATAACTAGTTTTTTTTTAAAAAAATAAATTTAATATTATTTTTTGTTTGTGTCTGACGGCTAGTTGATTAAAAAAAAAAAAAAAAAAAATCTCCACTATTGATTTGTCTTTTCAAAGATCTAATGGTCCAAATTAAATGTGGTTTTCACCTACTTTTCTCTTTTTTTTAAACTCATCTTCTTCTCCAAAAATTAACAACAACTTTCATTATTTTTCAATCCTCCATAATTCACCAAGCCACCATTGTTGATCTCTCTCAAAATTCTCTTTTTTTTTCTTTTCATCTTATTTTTGAGAGAGAGATTGTATTGTGAGGATTGATTTATTGAGTGTTTCAAATTTGTAAATCTACTATTCGAGAGAGTTTTTTCACCTTGTTCTTTATTTCCAAATTCATTGTAAGGGTTGCTCTTAATCCCTTAAAAAAGTGGTTGTAACAGTTTGATCCTCATCTGTGGAAAAGATCAGGTTTGTTCTTGCGCCCCAAAAAAGAACGTTGAAGCGGTTCGACTCTAAGCCGTGGAAAGAGTCAAGTCCGTATTGACAATACCCAAAATGGGATTGGGAAGTGGATGTAGGCCGGTTGTGCCAAACCACTATAAAATTTTCGGTGTTAATTTCTCTATCCCTCTCCTATTTATTTTCGCAATTAATTTGTTATTATATTTTATTGTATGAAATTAATTGCAAAATTTATTCTTTGAAATTAATTGGTCATATTTGTTTATTTGATTGGTAGTTCATAAATTTGCATATCTTCTACCAATCTTATTATTAGAATTAAATAGGGTGCTTGCAAGTGTTAGTTTTAATTTCTTGGTTATTTTGGATTGAATTTATTTACATAGAATCTTTGTTTAAATTACTTGTTAGTATAAAGTGTATTAACTTGTTTAATTAGGCCCACTTTAAGAAAAAGATTTAATTAGTTTGAAAAGCCCTATTCAGCCCTCTATAGTTGTCATACCGATCCTACAGAAATTAGAAAGGTGGAGGGGGAATTAAATAGACACCAACAAACCCAACAAAAGAAATAACCAAAAAGAAAAAAAATACTGAAAAGAAAAATATAGATAAGAAAAATACAAGAAAAATATAATTTGAATAAAATCTAATTTACTTCAACACCCTCCCTCAAACTCAAGGTGGTAGAGAAACAACCAACTAGAGTTTGTGAAGTGATTGATAGAAGCAACCGGATGAAAATCAAGGTGGCAGATCATAGAAATTGAAGAAAAACTTCCAAACAAAATCACAACATATTTCGGTTGGAAACAAAGATGCTCATAGAAGATCTAAAACATAATCCACGAAGAACTTGGGCTGGAAATAGAGATCTATATAGAGATCTGAAACAAAACCCACAAACAACCGATTTGAAAACAAAACAAGACAGAGATCCACAAATGCATATCTAAAAATAGAACAAACACGGTGACAGAGATGGATGAACAAGACAAGAGCTGGGATGAAGACACGAGACTTCGTGGTATGCATTCGTCGACCGGCCGTCAACGGACATAGAAATTGAAAAGTATAAAACCCTAGGACTTAATTATTATTTTGATACAATGTGAATTTTGTATATATTATTGAATAATTAAAATAATAAAAATATATTGAATAATTAACTTGAAATTACAGAGGTGATGAGAAAATAAAATAGACACCAAGAAACCTATAAAAAAACCAAAAAGGAAAAAAATACTGAAAAGAAAAATATAGATAATATATATATATATAATTAGAATAAAATCTAATTTACTTCAACAACATTATTTTTATTAAAAAAAATCCATTACCCTATTTTTAGCATTTTCTTTTAAAACTACCATATTGTTAAAATTAACTCGGTATAATCAGGTCCTGTGACCTCCAACAATAAACACTATTGACATTTTCAGGCTTCCCATTATTTTTAAAAGACAATTTTTTTTTTTTTTTTTTTTTTTTTGTTAGCTTTGAATATTTCATACAACAAACTGCCACATGGTTTGTTTAGGATAGCAATAACGCCTTGATATATATATAATTTTTAGATCTATAATTTTAGAAATACTAACTATTAATTAATTGTATGTATTCACATTTCAAAAAATATGATAAAAATATCAATATTAAAAGTGAGCATATCTTAATTGACAATATAATATGGGTTAGTAATAGAGGCTTGTGATTCAAATTCCTTCATTTTCTATTGTACAAAAAAAAAACTTACATAAAAATCTCTTTGAATAAATGAAATAGTTCTACACTTGTTTAATAACTACTTGATTTTTATTTTTTAATTTTAAAAAATTAAACTTATAATTTTGTTTAAGAGAAAGAGAATCATAAGCAACCACATAAGTATAACTGTAAACTTTCTTAATAATGGAGATTGACAGTCTCGTTAATTGAAAATTAAATTTATAAACAGTATTATATATGATTGTTTTTCTTTATTACCTGCTTAAAACAAAATTTCAAGAAATATGCCAAACTTTAAAAATATGAAAAATAATAAAACTAAATTGATTTTTTTTCTTTCTAAATTTAACTCAGTGAAATAACAATTACTTAAAAAAAGGTGGTGAGAAAAGAAATAGAGAAATAAAAACAAAAATTGAGTTGGTGCCGACAATAATCAAGCAATGATTAAATCGACCATGAAAATGAGATGGAATTATAGAAAAGATTAGAAAAATGAGTTATAAGAATTAGCATGAAAAGATTGAAGACGTGTTACTTTATTATCAAATGATATCCCACAACCGAACCGTCAATTAATGATTGGTGCAAGATTTCTCCCACCCAACTCCATCCCTCAAAAAACGAAATAATAAAAAGAAAAAAAATTGATTATTTAACTAACTAAACAGTCTATTTGAAAAGCCCATTTTTTGGCAGTATGCGATGTAAGTAAAAACGACAGTATCGGATGTGGACCCCACCACTAGATTTCGCTGTCCAACCGATGGTGGGACCCATTGCCCGAAAACGATATGGAAGCTACCCTGCTCGGCTGCCCGGCTGCCCAGTTCCTAGTTCTAGGTTAGACTTTGGTCAAATCTAAAACAATGCAAAAGGTTATGACTTGTGAAAATTCCCAAATTCCACCACGTGATTACGCGTCTTCTTCAATCACCTCCGCCTAGCTCCAACCAAAATATTCTCAACTCAAATTTTTTTTTTTTTTTTTAATTTTTTAATTTACACACCAAGCAAGCATTTGGGCTACCGGATGGAATGAGGTTAATAAACATAGAATTAATAGGTTGGAGTTACTAAATTTTTGTTTAGAGGGTAGAGTTATAAGATGAAATTTATCAATAATTGTTAAAATTAGATTGAGAGAAAAAGATGAAGTTATTCAATGACTTTTGACACCTAATTCTAGCATCAACTATCTTTGGCATCTAACTCCGGTGATCACTCTAGCCACCATTCATAGTGTTCAATAGTTTCCTTTCATAATAGTTTGACATTAATAGAAGTACTTTGAGTGTATAACAAACAAAACAAACTTATGTGTAAATACTTTAAAAAAAACTGTAACCAAACACATTAGTATTTTTATAAAAAAAATTTCTAATCATCCAAACATGCTCTAACATATAACTTGTTTTATGGATCTCATCAAAGTTTAAAGTAAGGAAACTGTATATATAGAAGAAAAAAAATGTCATCCATAAAATTGAATTAGAGAATAAAATAAGAAATTTCCAAGGAATTTATACACCTATTTATATATAACTAATTCAATTTATATAATATAATAATTTATATTTAGTATTGTGAACGAGCTCCTCTTCGAAAAACATGTTTGATCAACCACTCTTCTTGAACTACTTTTGAATGATAAACTACCATGTTTTTTGTGAATCGTGTATTTAAGTTGACAATATTTTGATTTTTTTAAAAAAATAATGTTAATTTAATAATATTTGACAAAAATAGGGTGGGAAGGAAAATAATCCAAAAAATTGGGTAGTGAAATCGTGTACCCGGTCCACGATTACTACGAGTAAGAAATGAAACCCGTGGACCCGGTCCACGAGTTCCCTGCCATGCATGCCAGTCAAAGCCCATCTGCATGTTGACCACTGCCACTTGCGCTGAAGACTGCCACCTGATGCATGAAATCGTGGACCGGGTCCACGATTTCCTCTCCCTATTTCACCAAATTTCACCTTCCATTTTCCATCTTCACTCCTCTCTTCTCCTCTCTTCTTCTCCCAAACCGTCGACAGCCACCCTCCGCCGTCAAAGTCATCAGTTGTTGCTGCCTTCCTCCGCCACCCCACCACCGTGTCGCTGTCGCCGCCTCACCACCGTGCCACCGTCGCTGCAGTCATTGCTTGGTAATTATTTTTTTTAACATAAAACCTGTTTTGAAGTTTGTTTTGGTTAATATTCACTAGATCTAGATTGTGAAGCTTATTTGTTGATTAATATTGAAGATTTATTTGTTTTGTATAAAATTTAGTATTTTTTTACCGTTAGATTTGATTTTTGAACTTTGAAGATTGCATGAGTTTGGATTTGAAAAGTTGGATTGTTTTTTTGAAGTTTAATATGAAAAATAAAAAAAAATTAATATATGTATTGGGTTGTATGTTTATAGCTTGGACTGATGTTGGACTTGGGCTGTAGGTTTATTTCATTTTGTTTTAAAAAAACAACTTTGTGGGCTTAGTCATCAATTTGATATTGGATTTTTTTTATTAACCTATTCAATTAGACTAATATATGTAAATTGTAACAGTTGTGAACATCTGATTAGATATGTTGTTGCGTCCTAAAGATTTAGTCGTTCTTGAACCTGATAATGATGTGGATAACGATATTGATTTAGAAATTGATGAATTATTTGGGGATGGAGAAAGTGTTGAACAAGAAAATGAATTGGTATCGTCAGAGATGTTCACTCAAATAGATTGGGATGTTACTAATTCAATATGTGAACAAGGATCGACATTTGAGAAAAGGAATAGACATGTAGATAGTGCTAGTCTAGTACAAAAAAGGATGTTATTTGACACTAAAGAAGATCTGCAACTTGCTGTAAAAAAGTATTGCGAGACAAATCATTATCAAATTTTCGTAGTAGAATCGAATCAAGATATTTGGTATGTGAGGTGCAAACAGTGGAATGAGGGTTGCGATTGGAGGTTACGTGCTTGTCGGCGTAAAACTCATGGGCTGTTTGAAATTACTAGACTTGAAGGGAGCACTCAGTTTGTACTCAGAATTGACACAGGATCTTCACACTTGATTCATATTTTATGAGTGTTGAAATTCAAAATTTTGTGAGAGTTGATCCTGGTGTACCCGTTGCATTGCTCCAATAAGCAATTAAAAAACAATATGGGTATAATGTCAATTATAGACGTGTGTAGCAAGCAAAGAGAAAAGCTTTGATTGTTGGGTTTGGTGACTGGGATAACTTATACTCGAAGCTTCCATATTGGTTGAGTGCTGTTGTATATTACAATCCTGGTCATTTGGTCCTGCATTAGAAGAGTCCAAATATTGTTGGCCATTAATTCAGATTGATGGAACTCATCTATACGAAAAGTATAAAGGGAAATTATTGACTGCCTTATCGATTGATGCAAATGGGCATATATTTCCCATTGCTTTTGCTATTGTTGAAGGAGAAAACTCTTCTAGTTGGTCATGGTTTCTATGGGCATTGCGCGAATATGTTACTAAACGAGATGGTATTTGCTTAATTTATGATAGACATAAAGGCATTCTTGCTGCAATTAACAATAAGAAAATTGGCTGGAGTGAACCTAGAGCATACCATCGATATTATCTTCGTCATGTTGCTAGTAATTTTAATATGAAGTACAAATCGAAGCAATTGAAAGATTTGATGTTTAAGGCAGAAAATCAACACCAAAGCGCAAGTTCATTAGGTGCATGAAACAGTTGAAGCAATTGAACCCCGAGTGTCTTGAATATTTTTCTGATATTGACTTAGAAAAATGGACACAATCCCACGATAATGAATTTTGTTATGGGTGGATGACAAGCAATGTCGCTGAATGTATGAACGTTATGTTCAAAGGAGCTAGAATGTTACCGATCACTTCTTTGGTTAGGCTAACATTCTATCGTACAATACTATATTTGAATCGTCTAAGACAAGAGATAAGTGAAACACTTGATCGTGGAGATGTATATACAGAATATGCCATGAAAAAGCTCAAGTGGTGGGAAAAGCGAGCATCTGTACAGTGGTTGCGATTGATAGGGAAACTCAAACCTTTGAAGTACAAACTGGCATAAGTATGGTTTCTCCCTACAAAGGGTAACATGTACAGGTGGTGAGCTTGAATTCCTGTAACAAGTGTCAGTCATTCAAAATTTCATGCTAGCATGTAATTTCTATTTGCAATTACATGCATCTGACGTACCTACCGTTTATTGATGACTACTACAAATTGTTGCATTTCAAGCAATGTTATGAAGGTCACTTCCATCCAATATAGCACCTAGATTATTGGTCAGAATTATCATTTACAGAAGTTCGTCCAAATGCGAACTTACTAAGAGACACGGCGCCAAAAGTACGAGATTCATAATGAAATGGATTGGCGAGAGGCTAGCCAAATTAGATGTAAATATGTAAAGGAGAGGGACATCACAAGCGTACTTGTCCACATCGTACATCAGGTGCTTCGTCTTCGGGTCATTGATGGATTTGTTTTTGTTATGTAATGGACCTTTCTAATTGTCTTTATTATGTAATGAATTTATTTTTGTAATGGACATTGTATCTAATATTGACGTTAGGACATTTGTAATCTAGTTTTGTTTGAGTAATAGAATTTATTTTTTCTACTCGTAATGGACCTTTCTAATTGTCTTTGTTATGTAATGGAATTTATTTATGTAATAGAATTATATTTTTTTACTTGTAATTGTGTTTTAGTGATTTCGCATCATGGATCCTAGTCCTTCTAATCTCATAAAACTATATCAACAAAATTCTCATCGTTCACAATCAGTATGGGATAGTTCTTCTACTACAATTTTGAGTTGTCGAAGGAGGGAGGCAGCAGTTCAACGAACTAACCCATTCGATCCACGTATCATGCCATATGTACAACATGCAGGTTTTATTGGGGTTGCACAAATTGAATTCATCCAACTAGATTGGCACCTAATTACTTCTTTAGTAGAGCGTTGATGACCAGAAACCCACACATTTCATATGCCTTGTGGCGAATGCACTATTACATTACAGGATGTTGCAATTCAGTTTGGACTAACGGTGGACGGAGAACCTGTGACAGGATCCTTACAATATGATTGGAAACCAACTTGTGAGGATTTTTTGGGCGTTCGACCTATTGATTTTAAAGGCTCAAGGTTGAGTATCCCATGGCTAGCATCCCAGTTTACAGAGTTGTCCCCCAATGCTGACGACATCAGCATACAGAGGTATGCCGACATATATTTGCAACTAATTGGAGGATTTTTATTCGCTGACAAGTCAAACACTCTTGTATACCTTATGTTTCTTCCACTACTGACAAATTTCGAGCAAGCTGGTAGATACTCGTGGGGTGGCGCCTGCCTTGCATGGCTTTATAGAGAAATATGTCGAGCCAGTAATGTAGGCTTTGGAAATAGCATGACCACTGGTACTGCTACAAGTATGGGCGTATGATCGATTTAACAATGTAGCACCACAAATCCAGTTACAGACCCAGGCGTAGGTCCACTCAGTGCTAAGTATTAATTTATTTATATATGCTTTCAGTTATTATTTTATGTAATAAACTATTTAATTATATATTTTTTTAAAATTTTAGATGAAGTGGTATTTTAGTCCCTTAGAACAGTCAGCGAACATGTTATGGTTATCGACAAATATTTGACCGATTAATGCACAGTCAGGTAATAATGATATAAAAATGAATATTACAGTTTTTTTTTTGTGTTTACTTAGTATTATTTTTTTTCAGATTAATTAGACGCCATACACACAAGCAATTATGTCATCCCTACCTGATTATTGTCATGATGGTATGACATATGGGTGACCAGTAGCCCTCTTATAGTTTCCATATCGTAGAGTGTCATTAACAGATTGTGTTCTACGACAGTTCGGTATGCGACAATTAGTACCATCATTGTGTCAGACACTCCCAGCACTACACCAGATTGATTAAAGAGGTAAGCACGATCAAGACTGGCGCCGAATTCACGCAAAATATATAACATTCTGGCGTGCACGTCATGATCGTTGTGCACAGGGCGAAATAACAAATGGGCCAGCTGTATCAGACGACTACTTTCCCTGGTACGATTCAATCACGAGGTGATTTATCACCCCTGACGGTGCTTACTACTACTGCATGGTAAGAGTTTTGTCATCTTACATTTTTATTTTATGATATGAACATTATTTAATATTAAAGTTTTTCACCATTCAGAATAATTTTGTCCAAGATGTACATCAATATTCAGTACAATAAGATTTACCAGAGTTGACTACAAGTGGGGACCAAAACTTGGTAAATGTACAAAATATTATGCAGACCAAGACGACTCAATGTTGCTGACACTGATCGAAGACGACAACGCCAACAAGGTGAAACTATTCCAGAGGAACAAGTTGACCAGGAACCTTCGATTTTTCATGATCCAATTCCAACTTCTCCTAGAGCAGACATCAGATCGAGTTCTGGCCATTAATAAGAGTATTACGCCCATGATGAACATCCATCAGTCGTCACTTAAGAGGATATCGATGAATTAATTCATCAACAACAACACTTTGAAGTGCATGTACCTCGTCGTCTGCAACGTCAACGAAGCCGTCCACCATGTGGCACATGACTCACTTGTAATTTAAAGTTTAAGTTATTATGAATTTCTAATCTTGAGACGCATTTATATGGGTATGCTATAAAATAACAATATTAAGAAATATAATTATTGATTTAAAAAAAAAAAAAAATCGGTACCCCTACACGATTTTGGTCTCATTGACAATCATGTGGATGCCATGTGGGAATCGTGTACGAGGTACACGATTTTTCAACCCTATTTTTCTCAATATTTTCTTCAACCACTCTATTTTTTGGGATTTCTTTCCTATGTACCTTATTTTTGTCAATAGTTTATAATTCAACATTATTTTTGAATTTTGTCCCAATATTTTGTATGTGTCTTGACAACTACCCCTCCTAGATATACATTTTTTTTTTGTGCAATATTATGGAGTTAGAGAATTGGTTGCTTCTGTACACCTCCAAATATGAAAATTTCTTATTTAATTAATTATATGAAATTTTAGCCTAGTCTCACGTATTTTGTGCATGTTCAATAGTATTGATATAGCCTTAAAATGACGAAATGTATTGAGAATAACGTAACTTAAAATCTAACAAATTTTAAAGAATTAGTGGAACAAATAATTTTATTTTAATTTACAAAATATGATATTTGGTACCAGTACTTGTATAATACAAATAAAAAGAATCGAAAACAACTCTATACTTTATAATAATATTTAAGAACTTCACGTTAAAAAAATCAACAATCCCAAATACATAAACTCTAAACTTAGACTAAAATAATATGTACTTCAAACACTTCCTAAAACATACCGAAATACTCTACACTCCAACACATAGACCATCTAAACCTAGATTATTTTAAATAATTTTAGGTGTGTTTGATCCCTAAATTTTTAACATGTAATTTTTTAGTCCTTGAATTTTTAAGAATAAGTTTAAAAGGTATATGGAATAATTTTTTATTATTTTAAATAATTATATGACATTTTAAATCATAAAAGAATTAAAAAAAATTATCTTCTCTTTAAAATTATTTTTTAATTTAAAATTTTATATATTTATTTAAAATAAGAATGAAAAAATTACTTCAAGGACAAGGACATTTTAAAACATATTCTAAAATACACGGTAACTAGAAAGATATATTTTGAAAACTAAGAGCCAAATGCACATATTCTTAAAAACTTGAAGACTAAAAAAATACATTTTGAAAACTGAGAGAGTAAACACATATATTCTTTAAAATTTGAAAACTAAAAAAATGGACCATGTTTAATAACTATTTGAATTTTCTTTTTTTGTTTTTCAAAATAAAACCTATAAATATCTATTTCATCTATTGCTTTCTATGTTTTATTGTCTACGTTTTAGGAGGTTTTCAAAATTAAAGCCAAATTTTGAAAATTAAAAATATAAGCTCTGGCCCGTTTGGTAATCATTTAGTTTTTTATTTTTAAAAATTAAGCATATAAACACTATTGCCATCTATTGGTTTATTTGTTTTGTTGTTTAGATTTTAGGAGTGATTTCGGGTGTGTATAAACACTATTGCCATCTATTGGTTTATTTGTTTTGTTGTTTAGATTTTAGGAGTGATTTCGTGTGTGTTTGGTTTAATTTTTCAAATGTTCAATTTTGAAGAAAAAAAAGTCATTTTGAAGAAAATTGGAGTGTTTGACAGCCACTCAAAATAATTTTTGGAAAAATGAGTTTATGAAATAAGTTGGTTTAGGATAAACACTTGAAATTAACTTTTAGAAAAATGATATTTGAGTGTTTAATGATTAATCTCTCCCTAATTTGTATAATTTTTTAATTTACCAAAATGCCTTCAAAAGTCATCTACCTCATTTCCACTATGTTTCTGTGGCTACCACCACCTTCTGCCGACCAACTCCAGTGGCCAGCTTCGTCCACCACCACTGTCCCCAACTTCTGCCACTACCATCGACTACCTCTGACAACTACCACCACTAGTGGTGACCACTCCAGATGACCAACTCCGACGTCGACCATTATTTTAAATTATTAGTTCATAGTATTTTATAATCGTCCTTTATTGTAACACCCAAGTTTAGGAAGGGTACATGAATGAACCGAGATCACATTCGAATGAGAGAGATTATGAGGATATGAATATATGGTTAAGAAAACGTAAAAGAATTGAAAGTTATTACTTAAACCAACAAGGTGCACCTTCCTTTTCAATGACTCAACCATAGAAACTTCAAAATTTAGTGTGATTAGCTTGGAGAATTTCTATGTTAGATGACCTCCTGAGAATTACCCTAGAAGCATGTGAGTGAGAACAAAACATGTTGGAAGGACCTGTGTTGGTTTGTGGAGATAGTCTTCACTCTTAAAAGTACTTTAAATGAGCAAGGATGACACAACCAAGTCGCAGGAGAATGCCAGACCCTACAAAGCCATATTTTGAAAACTAAAAAAAGTAGTTTTTGTTTTTGAAAATTGACTAAGAATTCAAACGTTTATATGAGAAATATGAAAACCATGAGTAAGAAATTGTGAGAAAACAAACATAATTTTCAAAAACACAAAATGAAATGGTTGCCAAAAGAAATTGTATTTTTTTTTTTAAAAAAATTGTTTTTGTTTTCTAAAATTAGCTAATAAATCAAACGTCTACATAGAAAACACGAAAACCATAAGTAAAAAATTGTGGGAAAACAAACTCAATTGTAATAGGTAGCAAAAAAATATAAGAGTATTTGTAAATCTAGCAATAATTTTTTAAAATAATATAACACAAATTTTAAATCTAATTCCATTTATTTTATTATTCCAATTTTACCTTCCATTGTATAACAAGTATATCAGATATATATTATATTTGGTATATTAATAAACTATATTTGGTATATTAATAAACTGATATACTTTATTTTTGGTATATCAACAACTAGTATACTTTATATAAAGTATATCATTTATGTAATTGATATCCTATGATTACTCTAATTGTATCATGGTAGAAGTAGTTTGCCTTTTTTTATTGTTCCATTTTGATACGAAATTGTTTTCATTCGAATAATTCTGGTTGAGAATCTAGTTTAGGTTATGTATTAAAAAATTATCTAATTTTGATAATATCTCTTATTGTATTAATTATGTCAACTAATATATCAAATATAATATGTTCTATTTTTGAAATTTTGATGATATGATTTTCATGACATGTAAATTACACTTAATTTAGTGTACCGATTGTATAATGTATGCATATTTCTAATTGAGAAATAAAAGTTTATCAACGACATTGTTGATAGACCAAATATGAAGTATATCATTCAAAATGATATACTTAAAATATAACATTTGGTATTTCAATTTTATATTGGTACTAATTCAAAATGCATTCAATTATAGATTCATAGTATATCATCATGGATTTGTTTAAAATGCAATACTAAGTATTATATTGGTATTAGTAGTTTATGGACACTTGTTCAAAATTCATTTAAAATTTAACAGTGGTGTATCACTAATATATTAGTAGTCATTAAAATGTATTTTAAGTATATCATTGGGGTAGTAATAGTATATCAACATTCATTATAAATCCATTTCAAGTCTAACATTTTATTTTTTTTGTAAAAGGAGAAACTATTATTAATTAATAGGAGAAGAGATTATAGTAGACATAAGTTCTTTTTGAGCTAAAGACAAAAGCCAACGAGGAAAAGAATCAACTCAACAAAATTGAGTAAAAAAGATGCCAATGAATGTGCTAAATTGTTGCAACAACGAGGGATATGTCTGATTGAAGAGGAAGCAAGGAGCTGAACGGATTCTTGAATTTTCTCACACAAAACACGAATTTTTCATTCCTGTAGGAAGTATTTCCATTAAGAGCTTTGACTGCAACAAGAGAATCAGACTCAATCTGAAGGTGAAGAAGATTAAGGCTGATAGCCAAATCCACACCATAAAGAATAGTAGTCATTTCCACCAATACAGAGTTCTGAAGGGAATCGAAGAAGCTACATGATACTGCAAAGATAGATCTAGAACAATCTTTTGTGATGGCATTCAAATGAGAGTGAGAGTCTTTAGAAGACCATGGGCCATCAACATTGAGTTTATGCTGTCCAATTGTAGAAGGAGACCAGTTTAGTGATGAAGATAGGCGCGTAGACTTGATGATATCCTTATCTTCTTTAATAAGGAATGTATTTAAAATTGGTGTATCAATGGTAGATAAATTACATTCCTTTTAAATTAAATTTCAAGTATAATATTACACTAAATTTCAAGTATAACATTAATGTATCAGTAATATATCAATGTCAATTCAATTTAATTCAAGTATAATATTGGTGTATCATTATTATATCAGTATTTCTTAATAATACATTTGTCATAGTATAGTAGTAATAAATAACCACTTGTTTAAAATTCAATTTGAAGTGTAATATTGGTGTATTTAATAATTTATCTACATACATTCATAATGGTTTCGAATAAAGACGAGTTGAACCAATGTAAGTTGATGATGATGTAGTAGAAAATTAATACTCTAAAACAAATGAATAAAAATTCAAATTAGTTCATGAACAATAACAAGTGCATGAGCACTTATTTATTGATAAATTTGATATAATGTATGATAAGTTTGATATATCAAATATATAACTGACTTATATACTAAATATAAAGTATATTAATTAATTGATATACCAAATATTGAGTATATCAGTTAACTGATACACTAAACATAAAATATATATGATATGCTATAATATACATGTTGATACTACTAAAAAAAAGTGGAATAATAAACAAAGGGAATCAGATTTAATGTTTTTTTTTTTTTTTTTTTTTTTGCTATATTTGTAGATTTCACAAAACCATTGCTAAATTTAGGATTTTTATAATACTTTTTTTTTGCTATTCTTATATCTATCCATTTTTTAAAACCAAATAGTTACCCGTCGTAATTTCTAACTTAAAAACAAAATGTTATAAAACGCCTAAAAATTTCACCCCAATTCAATCCATTATCAATTATCCAAAATGAATATGGAGCACAACTTCCATCATGAAAAATGACGTATAATTATGCTCGGCCGACTTTAACATCTCGTCATTTTTTTTTTTCAAATGATATATATTTATCTTTTTTCTAGAGGAATCAATATTTTTTTTCTTTAATTTATTTTTCTTCATTTATACTCAAAATGAATATTCCTCGTAGTGCTTGCATGAGAGATGATCCCTCAACTGTTCAAAAGGCACAATACGCCCATGTGCCATGTGATTCCTAACACTATGCATCAGCATATTTTTCTTCAACAAAAATGTATATAAAACAAATACATGCATCTTTTTAATCGGTTAAATTACAAAAAGGACCTTCAAATTTTTCATTTTATTTCAAAAATACTTATTTATATATATATATATATAATTGCAATACTATCTTTCACCTTTTATAAATATTTCAAAATTATAATTGGAATAAAAAGCTATAGAATTTTAGATGAAAATTTAGACATCAAACGAGTGCAGCAATGATAGGAAACAGTGTGACAATATTCGAGTCCTAATTTTAGTTAGGGCTCATTGTTACATCGTTTCCATTATATTTTCGTCCAATATTTTAATGGATTTCTACTCCAATGATATTTTTATTACAATTTTTAAAAAATGAAAAATATATTTCTTTGGGTATATAGTTTTCATTTGATCTCTACGATTCAAAATGTTACACTTTTATCCATAAGTCCCGAGTTTGATTTCCATTTAGTCTCTAAGTTTCAAAATATTAAAATTTTAGGTTTGAGTTTTTTAGTTTTATTTCAATTTGGTATTTATATTTCAATATTTTATACTTTTACCCTTACGTTTTCGTTAATGTTTCTTTGATCTTTGACGTTAAATTTTTGTTTATTAATTTAAAATAATTATGAAGTGAAAATTTAAAATTAATTTTAATAGTGATAAAAACTAGTGAAAACTAATTAATTACATAATTTTTAACATTTAAATTAATTAATAAACATTAACACTAAAAGATTGAAAGTGAAATTTTAGTGAAAAATTAATGTTAAAAGTGTAAATCTCGAAACCTAGGGACCAAATTGAAACAAAACTCAATATTTAAAGATAATAATGTAACATTTGAAATTTAAGGAAAAAAAACTCAAAAGTTAGTAGTAAAAATATAACATTTTAAAATTTAGAGACCAAATGAAAACTACACTTAAAACTTAAGGATTATTAAAAAGATAAAGAGGTGTTTAGGCCAAGGAATTAGGATGTAGGGAGTTGTGAACTTACTCATGAGCCACACAACTAAAGAACTTCAACCTTGTTAACTCCTTACACTGTAGGTCTTAAGAGTTTACAACTCTATAAACTTCCCAACTTTAGTAATTCACAACTCTACTCCTCGCTCCAAATACTTAAAAAACGTTAAAGTTCAATAAATATATATATATATTGGATTTATTTATTTTAAATCTAGTTAGAATACATTTGCCTGTTTTTCTATTGAGCTGGCACACACCAACAGTTACACAGCCAACTGAAATCTCGTTTATATATAGAATTAAGATTTCGATTATCTTAATTTGAGTTATATCCATACTGTCCTTTTAAAACAAAAAATAATTTATATCCATACCGTAATACGTAGTTAAATGAAGATAATATATTTTTGTTTTGGAAAAAAGGAATTTAATAGAGGGAAATTCGGAAGAAATGTTATTTTGGTATGAACACGCGTGAGATAGCTTGGAAAACAACAATTTTGTTGAAAAAATTGGCTCCTTATAGCAACCACAGCAAAACCATAAAACCCGCGAATGCCGCTTTGTCCATTAGTACATTACAAATCAGGTTCTACACCACCGTTACTTTTTCTTCTTTTCCCTTTTTCTTTTTCGCAAAATTGGGTCTCTTTAAATCAATTTCCCCACACCCACTTTAGAATTCCAATCAATCTTCAAAGGGTCAGACTGGGTCGGAGGAATAACAACAGAACAAGAAGAAGAAGAAGAAGAAGAAGAAGAAGAAGGGGGTTATGGAGAGACAATATGGATCAAATAGTTTGAGTCCATGTTCCTCCCTTTCTAATGGGGTTCGACAAGAAACTGAAGAAGATGTCACTAAAGATTTGAGGGAAGCCAATGAATTAATCGAAGCCATTGGAGCTTTTTCCGGGTTTCGAAAGACGCAATCCAAGGAGTGTTTGAATTTGGTTAGGAGGTTGAAGATGCTTGTGCCTTTGTTGGAGGAGATTAGGGACCTTCATGATATGGTTCCTGCTGAGACTTTGAGTTGCCATATTGCTCATTTGAAAGAGGCTCTTGTTTTGGCCAAAAGGTTACTGAAGAATTGCCACAATTGGAGTAAGATTTACCTGGTTAGTTTTCTTTTTATTATTATTTTTTTTATGCTTTTGTTTTTTTTTTTTTAGTTTGGTTATGATCTACTTATATGCTTATTTGGTGATTGATTGATTGAGGTATGAGTGCTTGTTTGGTTAGGCATTTGAGAATGAGGCTGTGATGGCAAGGTTTCATGGTGTTTATGACAAATTGAAGGAGGCCCTTGATGGGATACCTTATGATGAGCTTGGAGTCTCAGTTGAATTGAAAGAGCAAGTAGATTTCTTCACCTTTTCACTTCATCAAACTTTTGATTCATTGTTTGTTCAGTCACTCTCTATAATGATATTCTCATCTTTAGGTCTCATGATGTGTTTTGTTTTAACCTTTGATCGTCCTCGAGCCATGTTTAGAATGACTTTCTAAGTCTTATAAACACTTATTTTGAACTATTTCTAAGCAGACTCTTAGTCTTCTCTCTCGCTGATGCGATTGAAATCGGAATATGTTTATTTTTTTTTAGTTTTTATTACATCTCGAAGTGGAACTTCTGATCCTTATATTACAATTAAGATGTTTAGAATCTTTGATCTTGATCTAAAAATTAGCTCTAATCCAGACCTATTTAATGAAGAAGGTATCATAAGTCTTGTTCTATGCATGAATTATTTTGAACAGAATACAATATACATGAACTTTCAAAAGTAGAGCAAATGACTAAAATAGTTCATGTTTTCAGGGAAATGAGGTCATTATTATCCAACATGTAGGCATATATATACCTTTTTCAAATTGCACTCAAATTCTTCCAAGAGCTTTCTATATCGTATTTTTTGTTGAGAAGGATATGTGTTGCTCGCCCAAGAATGCCTATGTCCAGTAGGGAAGGTTATTAAGGTTATTTTTTACCATCCAAGATAAATGTTAAGTGCAGATTTTGAAAGTGTATCTACTACAGACACAACTATGTGCGTGAGTGTTGTTATTTTCTACAATTTGAAATTTTACTAGTTCACCAATGGGTTGAAAGTTTATTGAGAAACGTAATACAGGTTGAAGTTAACTGAGCTAGCTTCATTTCGTCCTTTCCAAGTACTTATTTATTTATTAACTTGTTCATTCAGGTTGAGCTCATGTCGACCCAACTCAAAAGAGCAAAGTGTAGGAAAGATACACAAGACATGGAACTAGCAATGGACATGATGGTTGTATTTTCCAAAAACGACGAAAGAAATGCTGACCCTGTTATACTTGAAAGATTGGCAAACAAATTGGAACTACGTAAAATTGCAGATTTGGAATCAGAAACCGTAGCTGTACAAAAATTAGTTAGACGTAGAGGTGTGCCGAATTCTGAAAGTCTCCAGCAAATTACAGACCTTCTATGCAAGTTTAAACAAATTGCAGGTATGGACAATAATCCTGCTCCTGATGGTCCTGTTGCATCGAAACGGCTGCAACGGCTGCAACGGTGTCAGTCTACAATAATCCCTCATGAATTCCTCTGCCCCATTACCTTAGAAATCATGACAGATCCTGTCATTGTGGCTACTGGGCAGGTAACTTGAAAAATCCTAAGACATTTACACAACAAATATTTTTGCATTCTTTGCTTGATATTATTATATGCTACATGCTGGAGCAGTCTTGATATTCTATCAAATGTTGTGATGGATGCTTTAATTTTGTTGTTCATGATAGTATATGAAGTTGCACATGATATATATCTTCATTTCAAAATTTTCAAGGGTTTCATTGGTTAGATCTTTGATTTTGATGGGAAAAATAGTGTTTTCTTTCACAAACATCAGACTTTTTGAATTTGAAATTCAGTAGCAGCTGAAAGTTACTTGTATCTTGAGCTCGAAATAAAACCTGCTTGCTTGACATTGAGATTACAATTTTATGTTTTCAGAGTGTTACTACTACAAAACTCTGCCAATAATTTGTAAACTGAGCGGGTTATCCTCGTCTCTTCACAGACTTATGACCGAGAAAGTATACAGAAATGGTTGAATTCTAACCATCGCACGTGCCCGAAAACTGGACAAACATTAGTGCATTTGTCACTAGCTCCAAATTATGCCCTCAAGAACCTTATTTTGCAGTGGTGTGAAAAGTATAACTATGAATTGCCAAAGAAGGAAGTAGTTGCTGGAATGGGAGACACTCCACCCGATCTTGCTCAAGAAATCTCCTCTTTAGTCCACAATCTATCGTCGAGTCAGTTGGATGTCCAGAGAGAGGCTATCATCAAGATTCGTGTCCTTTCCAAGGAGAACCCTGAGAACAGAGTTTGGATTGCGAATAGCGGAGTCATCCCTCCGTTGGTTAAGCTTCTCTCCTACCCAGATCTCAATTTCCAAGAGCACACGGTGACCGCTCTATTGAACTTGTCTATTGACGATGCGAATAAAAGACTCATTGCGAGAGAAGGAGCCATTCCTGCTATCATAGAAATCCTGCAGCATGGAACAGAGGAGGCTAAGGAGAATTCTGCTGCTGCCCTGTTTAGCTTGTCAATGTTAGATGAAAATAAGGTTCTGATTGGATCTCTAAAGGGAATTCCGCCATTAGTATTACTTCTTCGAGACGGTACAATCCGAGGGAAGAAGGATGCTGCCACTGCACTCTTTAACCTGTCACTGAATCAAGCAAACAAGTCCCGAGCCATCAAAGCTGGTATCATACCGCCCCTTCTCTCTTTGCTCGAGGATAAGAATTTAGGAATGGTTGATGAAGCTTTATCAATCTTGTTACTCCTTGCATCACATCCCGAGGGACGGTCCGAGATCGGAAATAACTCTTTCATCGAAATTCTAGTCAACATCATAACAGACGGGACTCCGAAGAACAAGGAATGTGCTACATCGTTACTTCTCGAGCTGGGACGAAACAATTCGCCTTCCATTTTGGTTGCACTGCAATTTGGTGTATATGAACATTTGGTAGAGCTCACTAGATGTGGGACAAGTAGAGCCCAGAGAAAAGCAACCTCACTTTTGCAGTATATGAGCAAGTGTGAACACATTCCCTGACATTTGTGTAAAGATTTGTGATCTATGTATTTTAGGAACTGTAAATCAGAATTTGCTTCTTTTTCTTTTGCCTCTTAATGTTGTTGTTGCTTAATGTGGCTTTCAAAAACTGACATATCAAAGCCAACAAACCACTCTGTACATAGCCTTTTAGTTATGTAATGGTATATAACAAGAGGTGTTTTAGCTTATGGCTTTATTGGAGGAAAAGATGAATCAAGTATTTTATAACCTCATTGCCTAATGATTTTGTCTCAACTTTAGGACTTAACATTCTCTATATTTTTGGACGATATAACAGGCATAGGACTTACATTTTCAACACTTATAGTTGGAACAACAGATTCAACATCAGTATCAGGAGATACAATAGTTTTACTCAAAGTTTCAACAAAAGCAGAATTATCAATAATGACGTCACACGACAGATGAAGCTCAACAATTATCTCAGTAGTCACAATATGCTCAACCACAAGTTCAATAGAAGTAATAACAAACTTAGTGGGCACAACAATTTCAACGGAAACAATATTTTCAATAATAGAGGATACAACCAGTTCAACATTTTCAACAATGGTTTTAGTAGGCACAACAATAAAAACAACAGACCACTTAGCACGATCAACAACATGGTTAAGAGGGTCAACAACCTTAATATGTACGACATGATCAATAGGTTTCACAAACTCCATCACAATGCTATCAACATTATCAGTAATTTAGTGAGCATCACAACCCTAGTTTATTCAATACTCACATGCAAGTTAAGTGGAATCACATTTCTAGACTTCTCTACATGAAGATTAGGTGTAGTAGTAGATGAATTGCTTTCAGGTTCTTTAGGAGAGGTAGTGGACTGGTTGGAAGTATCCATAGAACATACTTTGTGGACTTAATGACATGTCCTATAAGGAATTCCATTGTTAGGACACCCCATCTAACATCACATCTTTCCTTCCCATTTTTCTTATTTGTAGGGTCAATTCTCTTCTTTTTGTCGGGGATTTATAGCAAAGATACCATCGAATGAAAAAGAAAGTCATCGTACTTAAACACCATAGGCAGTGACACTTGGTGAAGGAACATCCTTCATGAAAACCTTATTCTTCTTTACTGTTTTCCTCACACAAACTATTATTCTACTTCTAGACTTGTGTGTACCTTGATGAGTATTCACCAAGGAGATAAAAGGTAGAATACACACGGTTGATGGCAATTCAAAAATGGAATTGACAACATTAACACTTTTCAACACTTCTCAATAATCTGGCCCGACCCACTTTGACTTTCTTTGATAAGATATTTTTAGTTGCTACAAGTCAAATGTGTAAAGATCTAAAGTTGTTTGGAGAAATTCAAATTGAACTGCTTCCAAAGTTTAGTAAAGATATCTGCCATTTGTTTTTCAAATCTCACATGTTTGAGAGAGATTTGTTTTTCTTCAACTACCTCCCTGATGAACTGATGAAAGATATTAATATGTATTGTTCTACTGTATTGAACAAGATTCTCTAAGATGTTGTTGCGCTCATATTGTCATAGTACAATATCATAACATCTTATGGAATATCATAATTCTTTAGTATTTGATTCATCCATAAGAGTTGAATGCAACTACTTCCAACTTTCATCTATTTAGCATGAGATCCTAAAAAGTATGTTAGTTATCCGACCATACTCATTTCAAGCTTAGTTTGCATGTGTTGGACAAAAAGCTCTACTATCTTTTGAGACATTTCTTTGAAAACTATGCTATCAACATAAATTTGAGCAATAATTAACTTTCCTTCTAACTTCTTGATAAATAGTGCAACATTAAGTTTGTACACATGATGCGCATGATTGTTGACAAAATATCCCAGAAGAATACTATAATCACTTCTTGGAACCCATTTTTGTCTTGATGCATAACCAGTCAAAATAAAACATGTGTTGCCAAATATATGAAAATATTTGACATTATTAGGTTTCCTTCCCCTCCATATTTCATAATTTGGGTACACATACTATAGTTCAAGAGCAAGGCAGTTGGGAATATGACAAACAACATTGATTGCTTTAGCCTAAAAGTGATATGGTAAATGTTTAGTATGTTGCATCATATCAAGAGCCATCTCCTGAAGAATACTATTATTGCGCTCGACTATTCCACTTTGCTGGAGAGAAAATTCATGTTGGATTCCTTCATATGCACATAATTTTGCAGATAAGGAGTTTTCAAATTTTCTTCTATGATCATTGATAACTTATGAAAATAAGTTATCTAATACCTTTAAATTGAGAATCTTTATTAGTCCTATAGCATATTTTGAGACAAATAAGCATTTAAACCCCATTAGAGCCTATAAAAATTAATGAACAAATAAAAAGCGGGAAAAGTAAAAAAAAAAAAAAGACATGTTGCAGCATTGCCTTAAAGAATGGAGAATTTCTTCATCCTCTGTACCGACATACGACCCTACTTTATCCTGACACACCGCCTGCAAAATCTAAGCTCGTCAAATCAATCACTCACAGAGAAGACCTAAAGTGGGAGTTGTGTTATAGCATTTGCAAAGCCATGAAACTGTGGGACAAAGAGAGAATTATTAATAGAAGAATGATCAAAAGAGGGAATCGACAACTTATCAAAACCATTATCAACATACAACAACACTTCATCACAAACTTCAAAAGTTTCAACACAACAAAGAGACAAATTTTTCTTAGGGAACTTCATAGCATCACATATTTTAAAATTCACAACGTCACTATCAAACTCAACACTAAGGGATCCTTTGTCAACATCAATTTTAGTCTTAGCAATTTTTAAGAAAGGTCTCCCTAGAAAAACTGTAGAGGATGAGGGATTAGATGGTTCGTTCATTTGTAAGATATAGAAGTCCGCTGGAAAAATTAAGTTGCCAACTTATAGCAAGACATCTTCAACTACACCTAGAGGTTGTATGCAAGATCTATAAGCTAGTTGTATGCTAACTGAAGTTTTTTTTGTAAATCATTCAATTTTAGTTCTTCAAAAACATGGTACGACATAACATTGATAGAAGCACCAAGATCAAGCATAGCATGCGATATTTTCCTATTACAAATTACACAAGGGATAGTAAACATACCTGAATCTCTACACTTTTCAGGCATACTTTTCTTAAGCAAGGAAGAGATGTTACCACTTACCACAATCTTTTCCTTCTCCTTACCTCTTCTCTTCTTAGTGCAAAGATCCTTGAGAAATTTGGCATACCTCGGAATTTGTTGGATTGCATTAAGAAGGGGGATATTAATTTGAACCTTTCTAAACATCTCTTCGAGCTCTTGTCAGCACTTTCCTTCTTTGGTCTAGCCAACCTACTAGGAAAGGGTGCTTTAGAAAAATAAGGTTCAATCAATGATTTCGAAGGATTACTAACCATGGGCTTGGGTGGTGCGGTCTTCTTTGCTTCCTTTTCTTCTTGTCTTGTCTTACCTTATTGGACAACCGTTAAGTAAGAGGTGGTGCAATGATAGAGGTAGGGATTGGAGGGAGCTCCTTGCCATTCCTTAGCGTGATTGCGCTCACATTTGCATGATCGGGTTGGTCTGGTTGCTTTCTCGAAGCTTTTCTCTCCAATTTACTTATAGTGGTTGCCAATTGTGTGATTTGAGTCCCTAAGTTCAAAAAATCGGTCTTTGTTTCTTGTTGAAGCGCCTTGGTTTCTTGTGATTATTGGATGAAATCTTTTTGAAGTTGGTGGATATCCTGTTGAAATTTAAGAGAATTGTTAGCAAGCGTTTTAACGACATCTTCTAGAGACATACCTTGGGAAGAAGAGGAGGGTTGGTTGTGCGGTCGACCTCTTGTTGCCCTTGACCTCCCCATTTGAAGTTGGGTGGTCACGCCATCCAGAATTGTAAGTATTCCCGTGAGGGTCATACTTTCTTTTGGAAGCCTCCAAGCATGTTCACCTCTTGGTTGGCTTGAGGGCAATTCTTTGAAGAGTGTCCAAGCACTCCACATGCTTTACACATCTTGACTTGTTGTGCACTTCTTTAATATTTGATGGGTCAAATTCAGTTGCACGTGTTCTAAAGCTTTGCAAGTTCTCTACCATTCTCAAGATCAAGTCCTTAGCTTCAGACGGAGTTTTGTTTGCCAAAGCTCCACACGTCGCGACATCAATGGAAGCTCTCTGATCACCCTAAAATTATGGTATAGTTAATACATAAATTTGAGAATCAAAACAATTTATAAAACCTATTTCAAGCAACAAACTCTAAAGAGTAGTATAGATGCAAGAAAATGGATCGTTCCTCAGGGATCTATCAAACTAAACTTACAATTGATTGAATTTACTTATTATGGATTGGGGGTTTGTAAAAGGAAAATAAAATGTGAAAGAATTTAAAGAATGCAAGAATTAGACTATTTTTATGCTTTTATGATTATTGAGAGGCATAATTTCATAAAAGATGTGATTGATGTTAATCAAGAAACATACAAATCTATCATGGTTAAAAAATAATTCAAATTAATCAAGAGTTCACAACCTATCAAGATTTCTTTCCTAAATGTCTTAATTCACCAAAGTAAGTCAATTTTAGAGATTCCATCTTAATAGCCCTAAGTAATTAAACAAGATTCTATCTTCTTTAATCCTAAGATCAATTCTTGAATCTAGTCCTTATCGACATTCAAAACTCAAATTGAAAATGCATAATGTGCAAGGGTTTTCATTGTTGTGACAAAATAGAAGATGGATAGCCTCTCTTCTAAGTCGATTTATGGCCTAATTCAACTAGTTCAAGCATGCTCAATTCAAGGATAGCCGTTGAAATTAAACAAGAATTCCTAGCTTTGCAACTTTTCTCACAATATATTGCTTAGCGCATCATGAGGTTTTGCATACAAGATTAAGATATTCATGTTTTATCAATTCACAAACATCATAATCCATGGGAAATCAGTAAAGAATTCAGCCAAAACTCAAGATCAAAATGAAGAATAAGAAGATAAACTAAAGAATTCGCATAAAAGAATCAATCATAATGAAGAAAATACCTATACACTTGAATCTTTAATGATTATGGACAAAGAGATGGAAGAATTCAAGTTTTCTACAGAGAAATTGGAAGAATTTTGGAATAGGGCTCGGGAATTTATGAAAAATCTCTCTCTCTCTCTAATAACATTGGTCTAAGTTTTCGCAGCGTAGGGTTGAGCTGCCCAGAGCAACGCGATGCTGCATAGCTGATGAAGAAGGTGCGTGCGTTGCTAACTTTGACTTTTAGCGTCAATCTCTGGAGCGCTGCTATGCTCCCCTGTTTTGAGCTCTTAGGTCTCCAGCGTAAAGGGGGCGCAACTCTACTCTTCACAAGGGAATTTTGATAATTTTGATCCCTTGTTTACCTTTGATGCTCCCAAGCTTGATTTAGGCTTGTTTTAGCTCCAAATAACTCTTTTGCCCTTGAGATGATTATTTCCTACAAAATAAGGGAACTAATGAGTAACTATAGCTGTTAAGGGTGGAGTTAACCTAAAGAACGTAGCGGTTTTAAGGCGCTATCAAATCACCCCCAACTTAAAGCTTGATCGTCTCGAGCAAGGAAATAAAATCGAAGATTATGCAAAGAATTAATCAATCAATCGTGCAAGGAATGAGATGCACATGCTAAAAAAAATGGTCTTGCTTCCTATTAAACATACTTGCTATATGCTTATGAGTATGCAAGTTAGAAAGTTAGAATTAGAAAGTTATAGTTAGGCATGCTCATTTTAAGAAACGCTCAAGCTAATGTTCAAATTGGAAAGGAATGATACTCCACTCTCACCAGTCTCAAGAGATAAGCAATGCAATCAAGAATGAGATCCAAAGGATGATCAATCAATTAAGCACACAATTTTTTAGAAAAATGATTTTAAGTCTATTCATGCATGAACAAGTTTCAAATTGTTATCAAATAAGTGAAACATAAGTAGAATGAGTTTATAAAGATCTTAATCCATCTCCCCACTACTCTGGCTCTATTATTAACTCTAGACATACCAAACTTGAATAGAAGGGTAATATTAGGATAAGGGTGCCTTACTCACACACACAAAACGTTATATTGTAGCTATGGTTTATGATTTAATAAAAGTGATTATTTCATTAAAAGTCATGAGCTAAATATTTTTAGATGTTTGACAATGTGAAGCCTTAGGGTTGTTATGACTTAGGTTATGTAATGCTCACACCACTTTGTGTAATCACATTCTCTTTGTTGATTTTTAAAAGATAAAATCGGTAAGTTAAACTGGCCATTTGATTTAATGATCTACCGGAGCTCTAATGCTGAGAAGGTTAGGGTATAAGCGGATTTCACAAAGGGATATGGAACTAAGAGCCTAGACATAGGATGGTCACGTTACCTTAGAAATAAGGGACACCATAGGATAAAGGAATTAAACTTAATTTAATCTAAGATCCAGCTAACCATGGAAACATTAGGCATTAGCTGCTTAGAACTCCTAATGGAACTTGATACAAGACCGAATATGTGTAGTTTCCTGTCCATGTGTAATTCATTGTTAGGTGTGATGAGGTCATATCACCTAAGGCACAACACCCGAATGGTTGTAGCATTGTTTGCCCCCGTTTGACTCCTATTGTTATTTGTTTTTAAGTTTTCTTTCACCAAAAATTCTAAACTTTTTCTTTGGTTTCCTTGGTTTCATTGGTCCATAGTCATAATTAATTTAAACTCAATCTAGGCCTGTGGGATTCGACTCTTGGAGTACTCTAAGATTTATTACTTCATCGACAGTGTATGCTTGCACTTTAGACCATATTTATTATCATTTTTATCACTTATACACACCTGATCGATCAAGTTTTTGGCATCGTTGCCAGGGACTAGTAGTAGTTTATTTTTTTATTAACTGTGATTGATCAATGCGACCGCATTGACTCTGTTTCAGAAAAAATCTAACTCATTATTTTTGTGTTGTTTACGTTGAATGAGTAGTGCATGAGAAGAAGGCCTTGCCTTTTGAGCCAGATCCTAAAATAGAAAGGACCTTTCGCAGAAGAAGGAACGAACAAAGGCGAAAGCGTCGAGAGGAGAAAGAATTGAGTGCACAAGTAAATCTTGAGGAAGCTGCATTCGTGCAACCAGTTCCAATGGATTTGCTTGGAGACAATCCTCTGGTACCTCCTCAGAATAACGTTCAGAAAAATGGAGATCAGCAACCACAACACAACATGCTGTAGACCCACGAAACCCCATCTTCATAGCAGATGATAGAGATACAGCAATCAGAGACTATGTTGCGCCCGCATTTCAAACTTTGGACACTGGCATCCTCGATCCACCAATTGATGCGCCCACATTTGAAATGAAATCGTTGATGTTTCAAATGTTGAACTCATTTGGTCAATTTATCGGACTACCCAATGAAGACCCGCACAAACATCTCAAACTTTTTATGAGAATCTGTCGTTCTTTTAAAGTTAATGGTGTTTCTGAAGAAGCATTAAGACTTAAGTTGTTTCCTTACTCTTTGCAAGGAGACGTAGAAGCATGGCTTGACTCATTGTAGCCTAATTCCATCACTACATGGGATAACCTTGTGGACAAATTTCTAGAAAAATACTTCCCACCAGACAAGAATGCCAAGTACAGAGGTGATATGATAGCTTTCAGGCAAGCACCATCAGAATCTGTGGATGGAGCTTGGCTTAGATTCTAGAGGTTGGTACGGAAATGCCCACATCACGGACTCCCAGCTTGCATTGTGATGGAACAGTTCTACAATGGATTAAATCAAGCCTCGAAAACAATAGTGAATGCGTCCGCAGGAAGGTCATGGCTTAAGAAATCCGCGAATGAAGCACAAGAAATCATGGATATCATTGCCAACAACAATCAGAATTGGGGAGATACGGAGTGCACTCCCACTACAAAGATGGTGGCGGAGATACAAGACGTTGATACACTCGCATCCATGAATCAACAGCTAACGGCCACAGAAAATATGTTACATAATTTGGTTATAGGACCCCAGAAAGTGGCAGCTGTTCAAACAGATCCTCATCTTCAAACTTGTGAATTTTGTACTGCTAATCATTTAACTAGTGAATGTTTGTATAACCCCCAGTCAGTGTGTTATGTAGGTTACCAAAAGGCGCAAGATCATTGGGATCCCTACTCTAATACATGCAATCCGGGGTAGAGATCACATCCAAACTTCGCTTGGGCAAAACCAGGTAGCAGTACTAGAACAACACATCAGAGCACAATGACAGCACCACCATGATTTCCAACAGCACCACCTTAGTTGCTGCGAGCACAACCACCAGTGCCTCCCCCGGAGAAGAACCCCACGACGGTTGATCTGTTGAAAGACTACATGGCTAGGAACGATGCAGCTCTGCACAACTTGGAGATGTAGGTTGGACAATTGGCAAAGGAAATCCAGAGCAGACCTCTAAAAGCCTTGCCTAGCAACACAGAATCTCCCAAACAGAATGGAAAGGAGCAATGCAAGGTGGTCACACTGAGGAGCGAATTAGAGTACGAAGGACCAAGAATGCCCGATGCTCAAGATCAATGTCTAGAGAAAGGGTCAACGAGCAGCAACAATGCAAAAGACACCACATCAACTGTTGTGGAGAACAAAAAGGTTGTTGAAGAAGACAAAAAGAAGGACGATGCTGAACCAATATACAGGAGAAAGAAAAAAGGCAGTCCCAGTATATCAACCACCGATACCCTTCCCCCAAAGACTCAAGGAAGTAAATCAAGACACACAACTCAAGAAGTTCCTTGACATCTTGAAGCAGCTACACATAAATATTCCTTTAGTGGAAGCACTAGAGGAAATGCCCAACTACATGAAGTTCTTAAAAGACATCCTATCTAAGAAGAGAAAGCTGCCAGAGTACGAAACAGTTGCACTAACCGAATGTTGCAGTGCCTTGGTTAGTAGCAAAATCTCGCCAAAGCTAAAAGTTTGGGTAAAGCATCAACTTGAGCTATTGGAGGACAGAGCTTGGGTAAAGCATTGTGTGATCTAGGAGCTAGCATTAACTTGATGCCATATTCGATGTTCACTCAGCTTGGAATTGGGGAAGTAAAGCCAACCATTGTGACGCTACAGTTGGTTGACAGGTCGACTATAGTACCAATAAGAAAAATTGAAGATGTACTGGTTAAAGTGGACAAGTTCGTGTTCCTTGCAGACTTTATAATCCTGGATTGGGAAGCTGACAGGGAAGTACCCATAATTTTGGGAAGACCATTCTTAGCGACAGGAAGGACCCTAATTGATGTGCAGAAGGGAGAACTGACAATGAGAGTCAACGACCAGAAAATCACGTTTAATGTTTTAAATGCTTTAAAATTTCGTGGAGACATGGACGAATGCTCGTTCATGGAATTGATGTTTTAATTTCTAATGTGCAGGATATAGTGCTTGAAGATAAGGAAGCAGAAGGTCCTGAAGAAGTTAAAGAAAAAATAGAACATGTGGCCATAATAGAAGTAATGGCCACCATCGAGGAGGAACATAAAGTGTCAAAGCCATTAAAACCATCTATAATAGAGCCTCTCGAGCTTGAGTTAAAGCCATTACCTCCACATTTGAAGTACGCATACCTAGGCTCGCACAACACGTTGCCAGTCATTATTGTGCCAAGCTAACAGCGCAGAACGAGTAGTTGCTGTTGCAGATCTTAGGAAAGCATAAGCAGGCAATAGGATGGACGATCGCAGACATTAGAGGAATCAGCCCCGCGTTTTGCATGCACCCAATCAACCTAGAAGAAGGATCAAAGAATTCTGTAGAAACCCAGAGACGACTGAACCCAAACATGAAAGAAGTTGTTCGAAAGGAGATCATCAAATGGCTGGATGCCGGCGTAATATACTCGATTTCAGATAGCTCGTGGGTGAGTCCAATTCAATGTGTGCCAAAGAAAGGAGGCATGACGGTAGTTGCTAATGAGAAGAATGAATTAATCCCGACGCAAACAGTGATAAGGTGGTGAGTATGTATGGACTACAGGAAGTTGAACAAAGCCACCAAGAAGGATCATTTTCCGTTGCCTTTCATTGACTAGATGTTAGACATATTAGCAGGGAAAGAGTATTATTGCTTCCTTGATGGTTACTTAGGGTACAACCAGATTACAATCGTTCCTGAGGACCAGAGTAAAACTACGTTCACATGTCCCTATGGTACCTTCGCATTCAGAAGAATGCCATTTGGATTATGCAACGCTCCTGCCACATTTCAACGATGCATGATGGCGATATTTTCAGAATTCGTAGAATGTACGATCGAAGTCTTCATGGGCAACTTTTCAGTGCATGGAGAATCATTTCAAATATGTCTAGGAAATTTAGAACAGGTATTGGAGTGATGTAAAGAAACCAATTTGGTCTTGAACTGGAAAAAATGTCACTTTATGGTGACAGAAGGGATCGTGCTAGGACATAAGATATCGAAGCATGGGTTAGAAGTAGACAAAGCCAAGGTGGAGCTCATTTCAAAACTTCCTACGCCGACTTCGGTCAGAGATGTGAGAATTTTTTTAGGCCATTTATCTTTGATCAAGACTATGAAGAAGCATTCAACGAGTTGAAGGAAGCTCTAACAACAGCTCCTATTATGGCGGAACCTGATTAGACATTACTGCTCGAATTAATGTGTGACGCCAGTGACTTCGCAATGGGAGTAGTGCTAGCATGAAAGAAGAACAAAGTGATTCACCAAATATACTATGCTAGCAGGACAATGAACGAAGCACAGGAGAATTAGACTACCACAAAGAAGGAGCAGCTCGTGGTCGTATTTGGATTTGACAAGTTTAGATCTTATCTATTAGGGACCAAGGTCATTGTCCACACTGACCATTTGGCATTAAAATATTTGCTTACAAAGCTGAAAGACGCAAAGCCGAGACTGATTGGATGAATTTTGCTCCTGCAAGAATTCGATTTAGAGATTGTGGATAGGAAAGGTACAGAAAATCAAGTAGCCGATAACTTGTCACGACTGAAAATAAAGGATGAAGACCTGAAGAAGTCAGAGATACCTTCACTGATGAACAACTATTAGCAATTGACAATACCCGTTGGTATGCCGATTTCGCTAACTACCTTGCTGCAAGAATTGTTCAACCAAAAGCCACAAGTCAGAGATTGAAGAAGTTCTTCCATGATCTTAAGTTCTATTATTGGGATGACCCATGTTTATTCAAGCTTGGATCAGACCAAATCTAGAGAAGATGCATTGCTGAAGAAGAAGTACAACCTACCAAATCTGGAGAAGATGCATTGCTGAAGAAGAAGTACAACCTATTCTTGAAGCATGTCATACAACCCCGTATGGAGGACACTTCGCAGGAACTAAAACTACCGCCAAGGTATTGCAAAGTGGATACTTTTGGCCAAATCTATTCAGAGATGCCCACAAGTTTGCCCAAGAATGTGACAAATGTCAGAGGACAGGAAACCTAACAGCTCGTAGTGAAATGCCGATGAATTATATCCTCGAAGTCGAAATTTTTGATGTCTAGGGGATTGACTTCATGGGTCCATTTCCTCCATCATTCGAAAATTCCTATATTCTTATGGTAGTGGACTATATCTCAAAGTGGATCGAAGCAGTGGCAACTACATTTAATGATGCCAAGATTGTGCAAAAATTCCTCTTGAAAAATATTTTCTGCAGGTACGGAACGCCAAGAGCTTTGATAAGTGATGAAGGCACCCATTTCATAAATAGAACAATAGCAAATCTACTGCGGAAGTATAACATGAAGCACCGTGTAGCCACAACATATCATCCCCAGACTAATGGATTGGTTGAGCTCTCCAACAGAGAGATAAAAGGGATTCTTGAGAAGACAGTAGATCCATCAAAAAAGGGCTGGTCGCTAAGGCTTGATGAAGCTTTATGGGCTCACAGAACTGCATTCAAAGCATCTTTAGGTATGTCACCTTACCGTATAATGTTTGGAAAAGCTTTCCATTTGCCGTTGGAATTAGAGCATAAAGCCTATTAGGCAATCAAAAAGCTGAATCTAGACATGAGCTTAGCAAAAGATAAGAGAATGCTACAGTTAAATGAATTAGAGGAGATGCGATACCAAGCTTATGAGAATGCAAAGTTAAGCAAAGAGAAGATAAAAAGTATCATGATCAGAAGATTAGGCCATCTAAGTTTGAAGAAGGACAACAAGTTTTGTTGTTTAATTCCAGACTGAGACTATTTCCAGGAAAACTAAAGTCAAGATGGTCAGGGCCCTTTATTGTTCAGAAAGTCTACCCACATGGAGCATTGGATTTATAAGATAAGCATAATAACATCTTCAAGGTAAATGGACAAAGAGTAAAAATTTATTGGGGAGGAACCATAAATAAGGGAAAGACCACAATTTCCCTTATTGAAATAGAGTAAGTTGATATCCTCCTATACAAGTACGTTATTTTTCTAGTTATTTGATTATTTTATTTTATCAAAAAAGAAACCTGAGTTAATTGGCCTGCAAATAAACTCTGTCTAGGCTGATTTTGTCAAAAGAAGAGGTATTTAAGATGACCGTAGAGAACACCTCGACTTGGAAACCTACCTGGGGTTTAGCCATATGAATTTTTTAAATTATTTACTTAAGTGTGCAGGTGTTAAAGCGAATTAAAAGAAGAAGGCCTTGCTAAGGTTGTGCCTACATCAACATAATGTTGTGAGTACATCTGAGGATAAGTTTAGAAGATTACATAAGATGGTGACGTCACTTAAAGAAGTCAGTGGGCCAGAGCTCCCTATAAATAGGTTGACCTGAGGTCATTTACTCCACGCGTAAACTTTTGAACTACCCCAGTTTGTGCGTGCTCCCCCTGCGAAGAACCCTCATTCGCGCTGATTGTCTTCTCAGATTCTTCTCGCACAAACATTCAACCTCTCATCTGAAAAATGAAGGCAAACCCTAGTTCGTCGTCGATCGACCGATCATCTATAAAGAAGCAAACCTACATTCGATCGAGGGCTCGACGACTCTTCGAGGAGGAAGCGTCTGCTTTGGAGACAATGCAAAAGACGACAGAGCAAATGCTGCCTCCGGTTGCCCCACCGACGATCGAGAATCTAGAAACAAGCAGCAACCGAAGAAGAGTGCGGTCTTCTGAGCACTCCCAACCGTTGAAGGAAAAACCAGAAACTCAGGCTATCGTGCATGGGCCGCATGGGCCTCGAGTTCGCTCGGAGGCATGGTGGAAAGATATTCGGGAGATGGGAGCCAACCAGAGACGAGCATTGGCGGCGACTAAAGAAGAGGAGACGCAATTAGAAATTTCTAAGCCGTTCATTTTAGGTACGATTTCACAAACTTCAAGGTTTTCGGTTGAAATTGACGAAGGGAACGCCGGGCAGCACCAAGATGTATTAAGACTTGAAGCAGCATTACTGGAGGAGGGTGCTGAAACACGCAGCACGGATAACAAAGGAGTGGAGGCAGCAATTTGGGAAGAGAAGAGGTACGAAGAAGCTGAAAGGGCATTGGAAAAAGCAATGACGGAGGACCAAGAACAAAAACAAAGAGAAGAAGAGAAAATAAGAATGAAGGAAGAAGAAGAAAGAAAAACTAAGTGAAAGGTTGAAGGCAGTTAGGGCTTTGACGAAAGTCAACACAGCACTGATGTGGCTACAGCAGCCCTGCCACAACAAACGGCAGAGGCTGAGGAGGCAAAGCTGCAACAACAAACTGATGCAGTTATAGAGGCGTACGAGGACTCTCGCGCTTCCGAACCTGATGGCCCAGATGGAGAAACGGGGCCAATGGAAGATGATGTGTGGGGAGAGGTTGAGGAAATCACTACCAGTGTGGAGGCTGAGCAAGTGACTGCTAGGAGAGTCACACGAGTTGGCAGCAAACGGAAGGCTGTAGCAGAAGAGCTAGCTATGAACAGGCAGAGGAAGAAGTTCGCTGCCAGGATCATCCTCTCATCTTCGACTGATGAGAGTGATAAGGAGAAGAAGAAAATGGCAGTGCTACGGAGGAGGAAATGTTTTTAGGAGAACAGATTCTTACGGAAAGAAATGGGGTTCCCACAAGACATTACACAAACCATCGCCTACTACAAGTGGGAGAGATTGTGTGAACAATCATCAGCCACCAGCATAACTCTGGTGCAGGAATTCTACTTGGGAATGTAGGCGAAGACGGGCATCTCCAAGGTGCAAGGAGTGAAGGTAGATTTTTCTGCCAGTGCCATCAACGTTGTCTACGGGGTGCACGATGATCATGATGACGACAGCTTCATGCGAATGTACAACCCATCGGAGGTGCGGGTGCAGAGTGCGCTAAGCACAATTGGAGTACCTGGTGTTGAATGGGTGCTGTCTTCAACAGGATGCAGAACTCTTAAGCCAGAAGATATCAAGGAGCATTTGGCAGCCTGGCTTTACTTCCTGAAGCATCGCATCATGCCCACAACCCATGACAACACCATTTCTCTGGAGAAGGCGATGCTATTATACAACATTGGGAAGCACCTGCCTATTAATTTAGGAGGGATTATTAACCAGGAGATAGTGGAATGCGGCTCAAGGACCAGGGGGCGATTGTTTTTCCCTTCCCTTATTGGAAAGCTTTGTGCTCGAGCTAGGGTCAAGGTGGATGCTGCAGAGGAGTGTTGCAAGCTCAAGCCTGCAGTAGAGATGGGCCTAATTCGAAGAGTACAGGGAAATATAGTGGCTCGCAAAGGAAAATCCACCAAGTCTTCACCGACAGCCTCCCCCTCAGCTGAAAAGGCAACTCCATCTGGGAGTTCTGCGAAAGAGCCAATTGAAATTCCTTCGCATTCACCGTCGGACTCAGGCCTTCAAACTCCTCCTCCTTTTGCTCAGCCGTCTACCAGCGTAGCACCTCCTCCTGCAGCACCTTCAACCTCTGTCCCTGATCCTCCTACAACAGGGGATGTACCTATCGGCCCTTCGCAGCAGACATCAAGTGCCAACCTGCCTTCAGTTCATGCTATAGCTGTTGTTGGCTATATGACAGAGCAGCTGGAGCAGTTTATGCAGTAGTCCCGAGACTACTAAAAATATGCTAAAGAACGGGGCATGGCATTCAGGCAGTTCTTCACTGCTGCAAGGCCCAGCCACTATCCTGACCTCCCTGCCTTTCCAAATCACATTCCTCACGATCTGATGGACAAAGAACAGGATCCAGAAGTTGATAATGATACCCGTTCTTAGTAGGGGAGTATCTTGTTCCTTCTCCTGTTCTTTACTTTGAAAAATTAACTCAGAATTCTTCCTTTTTACTGCTTTATTTTTATTTTTAGCACTTCTTAGTTTGTTTTTGTTGTTTTATTTTTGAACTGTTGGAATATAAATTCTTTTGTTGACTAGATATATGATATGGTTGTTGTAATTGATGTTTGGTTTATTGTGCAGCGTTACTTTTGATGATGATAATTAGGAAAATCTTCTTTGTAGAATATCTTGCTGTCAACCCCAAAGGAATGCAAAACCAAGAGTTTTATTTTTGTCTATTTGTGCAAAACCTCTTTAGGCTAGTCCTCTCCATGACCTTTAGTATAGCACACTACGAGAGCTTAGCCTTACTTGTTGCATCTAAGTCACAAAAGTCACCATCTTGTTTTGTCCCTTTTTGTAGTTTCCCTCTTTTAAGCAATAAGGACATTGAAGATTCTAAGTTTGGGGGGAGGGGAAGTATATGTTGATGCAGTGTGAGTGATACTTACGTTGTCTGAATTTATAAACACTGTATGTGATGTGTTAGGCCAAGAAAAAAAATATGCAAATCAGAAAAAGAAGAAAATATATAGCTAGGATGACACTCCTCCTTCCCAAATTAGCCAAAGTAGCCAGGAGCGAGCATGATACCCGTGTTTTCTTTTGTAGCAAAACGGTTGGTAAGGGAAGTGAGTGAAGTCTAGAGTGTGAGCCTTGCTCGTAGTCAGATGACTCGCATGACACCCGTGTGGACAAGCTGGAACGAAGGTAAGGATGGCATGACGAGTTTATCCTAGGCAAGAAAAAGAATAGCATGAAAAAAGGTCTAGCAAAGCTATAACTTTGGGGGTGTAGAAATTTTTGTACGCTATGTTGAAACTGGTGATTGGCAAGGTTGTGGCATGTTTTAGGTTTCACTAGGCTCGATGATTAGAACTAGATTAGTTGGGCATGTTGGGTGGTTAGTTAAAAGAAGTTGAGCCTTTAGCAATATGAAACTCTTGTGCGGATTCTAAAGAAGTTTGTAGCTATGCAAGGTATTTTGATTGGAAATCCCTTCTGAAAGTGATACTCTCTGCATTTATCAATCTGAATATGCATGTTTTGGAATTGTGGTGAACTGATTTGATGTTGTTTCCTTGAGGACAAGAAAAGATTTAAGTTTGGGGGTATGATTCATGCTATGAAATGCATGAAATTAGGCTTTTATTTGGGCATTTTTAATGTGAAAAGTAAGTTATTGCATGATTTTTATCCCAACTTTGGTCTTAATATGTTTAAATGAGCTTAATAAGGGTTAATTATGCGTAAAAGAAAATTTTTGCGGATTTGGTGCAGATCTGGTACGTTTTTGACAGGTTTCTGGCTATTTTTCCTATGATGCGCCCACATCAGCAAGTGATGTACAGCACTGTCGAGCCCTAATTTTTCAGATTCGATTCTGCCCAAATTAGTTGCGATTTTCACAATTTTATAGGCTAAAAATCCTCGATTCTGCCTGGTGAATCTTTAGAACTCAAATTTCGGCCCTCCTTAACAAATTTTGGGCCTTTAAAAGGAGAGGAAGCCCTCCATCTTCAAGAACAACTCTCCACCGTCGAATTCACCACTTCCTTCTCCATTCTACTGTCAAATTTCTAGCACCTTGGGTTTCTTCTCTAAGTTCAAGTCAGTGGTCTTAAGAACGAAAGTTCCTCTAAGGCGTAGCGACTCTAGGATTTCTCTTCCCACAGAACTGTGTGTTGAGGCAAGATTCTTCCTTGAGAGAGGGGAATCATTCTAGGGAAGACTTGTTACTTGAGGATTTTCCCAAGTTTTCTTGAGTTGTATTTATTTTCTAACATTATTTTCGTGTTATTTTCTATTTTAATTTCTACCAATCAAACGTTATATTGTAGCTATGGTTTATGATTGAATAAAAGTGATTATTTCATCAAAAGTCATGAGGTAAATATTTTTAGGGGTTTGACAATGTGAAAGCCTTAGGGTATTTATGGCTTAGGTTATGTAATGCTTACACCACTTTGTGTAATCACATTCTCTTTGTTGATTTTTAAAAGATAAAATCGGTAAGTTAAACTGACCATTTGATTTAACGATCTAGCGAAGCTCTAATGCTGAGAAGGTTAGGGTATAAGCAGATTTCACAAAGGGATATGGGACTAAGAGCCTAGACATAGGATGATCACGTTACCTTAGAAATAAGGGACACCATAGGATAAAGGAATTGAACTTGATTTAATCTAAGATCCAGCCAAGCATGGAAACATTAGGCATTAGTTGCTTAGAACTCCTAAAGGAACTTGACACAAGACCGAATAGGTGTAGTTTCCTGTCCATGTGTAATTCATTGTTAGGTGTGATGCAGTCACATAACCTAAGGAACAACACCCGAATAGTTGTAGCATTGTTTGCCCCTGGTTGACTCCTGTTGTTATTTGTTTTTAAGTTTTCTTTCACAAAAAATACTAAACTTTTTCTTTGGTTACCTTGGTTTCATTGGTTCATAGTCATAATTAATTTAAACTCAATCTAGTCCTGTGGGATTCGACTCTTGGAATACTCTAAGATTTATTACTTCATCAACAGTGTATGCTTGCACTTTAGACCATATTTATTATCATTTTTATCATTTATATACATCTGGTCAATCACTTCACCATCGAGTTGGAGCCTGGTACGACTCCCATCTCGAAAGCTCCATACAAAATGGCCCCAACAGAGTTGAAAGAGTGCAAAGTTCAGTTGCAAGAGTTGCTGGATAAGGGTTTCATACGTCCGAGTGTGTCACCTTGGGGTGCACTAGTGCTGTTCGTGAAGAAGAAGGACGGGTCATTGCGCCTATGCATTGACTATCGGGAGTTGAATAAGGTAACCATCAAGAATAAGTACCCTCTTCCCAGGATTGATGACTTGTTTGATCAGTTACAGGGAGCTACCGTTTTCTCCAAGATTGACCTTCATTCAGGATATCACTAGCTAAGGATTAAGGACAACAATATTCTGAAGCAACATTCCGTTCTAGATATGGGCATCACGAGGTCATCGTAATGTCATTTGGCTTGAATAATGCTCCTGCAGCGTTTATGGACTTGATGAACAGGGTGTTCAAGGAATTCCTAGACACCTTCGTAATAGTTTTTATTGACGATATCTTGGTTTATTCCAAGATAGAGGCAGAGCACGAGGAGCATTTACGAAAGGTTTTGGAGACTTTGAGGTCGAATAAGTTGATGCCAAATTCTCCAAGTGCGATTTTGGTTGCGCCAGGTATCCTTTCTAGAGCAAGTGGTGTCAAGGGAGGAAGTATTTGTAGACCCAGCGAAGATCGAAGCAGTCTTGAGTTGGCCTTGTCCATCGTCAGTCAGTGAGGTGCACAATTTTCTGGGTTTGGCAGGCTATTACCATTGGTTTGTCAAGGATTTTTCTCGGATAGCCACCCCATTGACTCAGTTGACCAAGAAAGGAGCTTCGTTTGTTTGGAGTGAAGTTTTCGGGATCTAAGCAGAAACTTGTTATCGGCCAGTTCTTACAGATCCAGATGGATCTGGGAGTTTCGTAATTTACAGTGATGCTTCTAAGAAAGGGTTGGGGTGTGTGTTAATGCAACATGGTAAAGTGGTTGCTTATGCCTCCCGCCAGTTGAAGACTCATGAACGAAACTATCCTACTCATGACTTGGAATTAGTAGCGGTGGTTTTTGCTTTAAAGATCCGGCGACATTATTTATATGGAGAGAAGTTACAGATTTTTATAGACCACAAGAGCTTGAAGTACTTCTTCACTCAGAAGGAGTTAAATATGAGGCAGCGCAGATAGCTTGAGTTAGTGAAAGATTATGACTGCGAAATTTTGTACCACCTAGGCAAGGCAAATGTGGTAGCAGATGCATTGAGTAGAAAAGAAGTTCATTCAGCAACTCTAATCACCAAGCAGGTTCAATTGTGCTACGAGTTCGAGCGAGTAGGAATCGTAGTGGCAGTAGGGGAAGTCACCTCACAGTTGGCACAGTTGACAGTTCAACCGAATTTGAGGCAAAAACTTATTGATGCTTAAGCGAGTGACCCTTATCTTGTTGAGAAGCTTCACTTGGTGGAGGTAGGGCAAGGTGGTGAGTTCTCAGTATCCCCAGGTAGTGATCTCTTGTATCAGGGGCGCCTATGCATACCAGCAGACAATGGTCTTAAGAAGGAATTATTGACAAGGCGCATAGCTCACCATTTTCGATACATCCGGGCAGCACCAAGATGTATCAAGACTTGAAGCAGCATTATTGGTGGCATAATATGAAGAGAGAAATAGCAGAGTTTCTCAGTAAGTGCCTAGTATGTCAGCAAGTGAAAGCCCCGAGACAAAAACCAACAGGCCTGTTGTAGTCCCTAAGCATACCAGAGTGGATGTGGGAGAACGTGTCCATGAATTTCATTGTGGGTTTACCAAGAATGGCCAAAGGTTTTTCAGTGATATGGGTTGTGGTGGAGAGACTCACGAAGTTGGCACATTTTATTGCAGGGAAGACTACTTACTCAGTGAACAAGTGGGCGCAGTTATACGTGAAAGAGGTGGTGAGGTTACATGGGGTACCAGTGTATATCGTATTTGATAGGGACCCTCGCTTTATGTCCAGTTTTTGGAAAAGCCTTTAGGCAGCGTTGGGTACTCAATTAGATTTCAGCATAGCTTTTCACCCACAAACGGATGGTCAAACCGAGCGTTTGAACTAGACTCTGGAGGATATGCTACGCGCGTGCACTTTGGAGTTTTTAGGAAGTTGGGATTCTCATTTGCATCTTATGGAGTTTGCGTATAATAACAGCTATCAGGCTACTATCGGCATGGCGCCGTTTGAGGCCTTATATGGGAAGAACTGTAGATCCTCGGTGTTTTGGGACGAGGTCGGTGAACGCAAGTTGTTGGGATCAAAATTGGTGTAGATTACGAACGAGGCCATTCAGAAGATTAGGGCAAGGATGCAGACACCCCAGAGTAGGCAGAAAAGTTATGCCGATGTTAGGCGTAAGGATCTGGAATTTGAGGCAGGAGATAATGTATTCTTGAAAGTGGCACCTATGAAAGGTGTTTTAAGGTTCGGGAGGAAGGGGAAGTTAAGTCCCCATTTCATTGGTCCTTTTTAGGTGTTAGAACGAGTTGGCCCTATGGCTTACTGATTAGTGTTGTCGTCATCTCTTTCTACAGTTCATAATGTTTTTCATGTCTCAATGTTGAGGAAGTATGTGACAGACCCATCTCATGTGGTAGACGAAAGCCTTGCGCAACAGGGAGATAGCACTAGTGAAGGTGTTATGGCAGAACCATCAGTTCAAGGAAGCGATATGGGAACGAGAAGTTGAGATGAGAACTCAGTACCCAGAGCTTTTTTAAGATTAAGTCTTTTGAGGACGAAAGTTTTCTTTTTAGGAGGGAGGAATGTAATGTCCCAGATTTTCAAGTACTATTAATTTAATTATTTGGATTTCTTTTTGGTGTTGATTTGAAATTTTGAGAATTTAAGATTTAATTTTGGAATTTGAATTTGGATTTGGATTTATTGAGGAGTTATTAAAAGTGAAGGAATTATGAGTAATATATATTTGAATATATATTTAGTGTTTAAAGGAAAAGGAATATATATATATATATATTTATTAGGTCTTGTAATGCGTGCAATGAAGGAATTGAATTCCCAACGGAAGCGATTTATCGCGTTATGATTTCAATTACTCAATTATGAATTTTAAAAAACAAAAAAAATAGAAAAGAACATGATAAACAACATGCTTTTTGAGAAGGAAAAGAAAAAGGAAGAAGTTGCTTACCCTTGATGAATTTTCTTCACAAAATCTTTCTACAAAAAGATAAGGACACTACCACCAAAGAGCACTCACTATTCTCAAGGTTATCAAATTCATGGAGAGTGGTCTCCATTTGTCTATTCAAAAGGGAGGAAGAAGAAGTTATCTTTCATTTAGAGAGAAATTATGGAGAGAGTTAGTGGGGAGGATTTATGAAAAAGAAAACTCCACACCATATTCATAAAAATGGGAGTTAATATTTTCTTTAATTTAATTTAAATAAATTAATAATATAAATTAAATTAAATTATATATATATATATATATATATATATATTAAATCTCATTTAATATATAATAATAATTAGTTACTAATTAACCAATTTCTCTTACATTACCTATAGTATAATATGAATCAAATTCACATTATTTTTAACCTATAGTTTTATATGAATCTCATTCATATAATATTTAATATTTGAATCTTATTCAAATATTTCTCTCATGTATATTATAAAATTTAATTTTTACATTTCATATAAAAATAAACTTTATATTATAATGTATCAATATACATTATTTAATTGTATCTCATACAATTAATTTCCTTAACTTAATTTAAACAATTTAAATTAAACCAAGACAACTGACTGTCATCTTAACCTATATGAGCTAGCAATTAGACCTAATGGACCTATCAGTTTGAAGCTCCAATGCTATGAGATTAATTAATTAAACTCTTTAATTAAATTAATCAACATTCATTAACTGCCGGTCATTCCACTAAAGATCACCAGCTGCACTCTTCTTACTGTAGATATATTTCAATGTGCATGAATATAATCAATCAACAACGAGTTGACCCTTCACAAATTGCTCGTAACAACAGCTGGGTCAAATTACCGTTTTACCCCTATGTTACCTCTAATGAACAATTTAGTCATAGTCCAACTATGAGCTAGACCCCTCTCTGGCCAGTGAGAGGGTGAGGCGCCTCATTGTTCAAGACCCGACATCAGCTCTTAAGGGAGCAATTCATAAGACATGAATTCGTTCTTGTACAGTTGAGTTCTCAGCTGCCTGCTCGGACAAATCCTCAGAGTGGTAGGCTTATTGAGTCGGCAAACCTGACCACTCTCACCCATACAATTCAAAGGATTGCCCTCACAAGAAGGAGTTCACACGTGACTCAGGATTAAGGTCGAGTCACCTATGATCATCCTAGTGAAATGTAAGTCTCATTAAGTAACGGTGTTAATACGGGAGACTAATCATTTCGCGGTCCGGTCTTATATATGTCTCACATAGAATGGAGCTCTAAACAAAGATGGGACGTTACGACTATGCATCGATTACAGGGCTTTAAACAAAGTTACAGTTCGCAACAAGTATCCCATGCCGATCATATTCGATTTGTTTGTCCAGTTGAATGGAGCTCGATACTTCACAAAGCTCGACCTCCGATCAGGATACTATCAAGTGCGTATAGCCCAAGTGGATGAGCCAAAGACTACTTGCGTGACCAGATACGGGGCCTTTGAATTCCTCGTAATGCCGTTCGGCCTTACCAATGCCCCTGCCACATTTTGTACTTTGATGAACCAAGTATTTCACGAATACCTAGATCAGTTTGTGGTGGTGTACATCGATGACATTGTCGTTTATAGCTCCACTTTGGAAGAACACCAGGTTCATCTTCGATTAGTCTTTGATAAATTACGGCAGAATCAGTTATATGTGAAGAAGGAGAAGTGTGCCTTTGCCCAGGAACGGATCAACTTTCTTGGGCATGTAATCGAATATGGAAATATAGAGATAGATGACGAGAAGTTACGAGTTATCCAGGAGTGGAAAGCCCCCCACTTCTGGGACAGAATTGCGATCCTTCTTAGGATTGGCAAATTATTATCGTCGTTTTGTCGAAGGATTCTCAAGGAGAGCTGCTCCATTGACCGAGTTATTGAAGAAGGGAACGACTTGGCAATGGTCAGGAGAATGTCAGTCAGCCTTCGACGAGTTAAAGACAACCATGAAGAGGGGTCCTGTCCTTGGATTAATTAATGTGACAAAGCCGTTTGAAGTTGAGATAGATGCTTCAGACTATGCTCTCGAGGGCGTCCTCCTTTAAGAAGGTCACCCTGTGGCCTATGAAAGTCGAAAGTTCAATAATGTAGAAAGGAGATATATCGTCTCCGAGAAAGAGATGCTTGTCGTGGTCTATTGTTTGAGGACGTGGAGGCAATACTGGGATCATGTTTTGTCGTAAAGACCGACAATAGTGCAATATGCCATTTCTTTAGCCAGCCGAAGTTGACTTCCAAGCAGGCACGGTGGCAAGAATTCTTGGCAGAGTTTAACTTTAAGTTCGAGCACAAGACATGAAAGAGCAATCAGGCTACCGACGCCCTGAGTTGGAAAGGCGAGCATGCGGCCCTGTGCATGTTAACCCACCTTCACTCGAGGAAGATTGATGGTTCAATGCGAGACATCATCGGGGAATATCTTCAGAAAGACCCTTCTGCCTAAACTGTCATGGCCTTAGCTAAAGCCGGTAAGACCCGACAGTTCTGGATTGAAGGGGACTTGTTGTTGACAAAAGGGAATCGATTATACATTCTTAGAGCAGGAGACCTAAGGAAGAAGCTGCTACATGAGTGTCATGACACCTTATGGGCAGGCCACCTGGGGTGGCAAAGAACGTATGCTTGTTGAAAAAGGGCTACTTTTGGCCGAAGATGCGAGACGACGTCATGCAATACACCAAGACTTGCCTCATCTGCCAGCAAGACAAGGTTGAGAGAGCGAAAATTTCTGGGCTCCTCAAACCACTGCCAGTCCCTACTAGACCGTGGGAGAGTGTATCCATGGATTTCATTACTCACCTCCAAAAGGTCGGCAATCATGAAGCCATCTTGGTCATCATCGATCGGTTCTCAAAATATGCCACCTTCATTCCAACTCCCAAACAATGTTCAGCTAAATTGACAGCTCACTTATTCTTCAAGAACCTAGTGAAATTGTGGGGCGTCCCAACGAGCATTGTTAGCGACAAGGATGGTAGGTTTATTGGTACGTTTTGGACCGAATTGTTCTCCTTCCTAGGGATAAGCCTGAACATATCTTAGAGTTATCACCCCCAGACTGATGGCCAAACAGAAAGATTTAATTGTCTGCTCGAAGAATATCTACGCCACTTTGTTGACGCGAGACAGAAAAATTGGGTCCAATTGTTAGATGTGGCTCAGTTTTGTTTCAACTGCCAAACAAGTTCGTCAACAGGGAAGAGTCCCTTTGAAATCGTAAGTGGAAGGCAACCCGTGTTACCTCATATTCTTGATCATCCTTACGTAGGAAAAAACCCCCAAGCCCACAACTTCACAAGAGAGTGGAAGCAGACCACCGACATCGCACGTGCTTACTTGGAGAAAGCCTCCAAGCATATGAAGAAGTGGGCAGACAAGAAGCGTCGTCCACTCGAGTTTCGAGCCAGAGATCGAGTCCTTGTAAAGCTGAGACCAGAACAGATCAGATTTCGAAGCCACAAAGATCAACGACTTGTCAGGAAGTATGAGGGTCCCGTGGAGATTCTGAAGAAGATCGAGAATGTTTCGTATAAGGTAGAGTTACCTACATGGATGAAAATCCACCCAGTAATTCATGTAAGTAACCTAAGACCTTATCATCCCGATCCGAATGATGATTGCTGCAATACCACAATTCGACCGGGGATAGACCTGAAGCAGAAGGAGGACAAAGAAGTTGAAGAGATCCTTGCTGATAGGATCAGAAAAGTTGGAAGACCCAACCGGAGAGTTCTCGAGTTCCTTGTCAAATGGAAGAACCTCCCTGTGGAAGAAACAAGTTGGGAACGTGCCGAAGACTTGGATTCCTGGAAGCAGAAGATCAAAGAGTTCAAGCTCCGCCAGTCGACTGTTTAAGTGGGGGAGAATGTCTTGGGCATGCTTGTCCAGGGCGTATTTGCCTATGGCCGCATGTCCAAACCATCCCCAACCACGCCATATGTATGTCTTACTATTAGTTTATCAAGTTTTTTTTATTGTATGTTGTATTTTTATTTTCTTGCGACGAGGTAGCACCTTTAGCGTTCAAGCCTGCCAGTTTAGTTTTTGCTCAGAATGTACTATAGGGGAAACACACCTGTTATTTCTCCGACCAAGTATTGTTGTACTCTTTGCAATCAAAGCTTTCCTTGCAATTTTCAATCTTAAATGCTTTCTTTAAAGATGTTTTCAATGTTATTTCTCTCTCCTGTTTTATAAAACCATTTTCTCTCGAAACGTGGGAGGAGGCTAGACCTTATAACGAAAATGTCCGCGACTTCCAAATTTGTACAGTTGACTTGCTCGCCGGGTTAGAGCACGTGCCGCACAATCGCCCGTCTCGTATTTTAAAAGTTCCGATTGTGACACGCGGTGCACACGAGGAAGAAGAAGAAACAAAGAAATTTCTTCTCTCTTTTTTTAACTTGCACGCATTACGAGACCTTATAGAGAATATATATATATATCTAACCCCAAAACTTCTCCAACTCCAAAAATAAATCAAATTCCTAAAAAATCTACAAAATAAATCCAATTAAGACATTTACCACTAATAGAAAATTAATTATCTTAACCAACAATAATCCCATTAGATCTTAACAACGAAAAACACAAATATTCCAAATAAGTACATATGCTTAATTAGAAATCCCAAAAGAAAATTTTGGGCTGTCACAAAGTGTATGTTTAGATCCGTCGCTTCCGCTACGCATGTTTTCTATTCTAACAGGAAGTTAATGGCAATGTTATAAATGAGAGAAGTCAAGTTACATTCATCATGGAATCTCTTCTGAAGAGTTTCCTACAGTTTAGAACTAATGTCATGATGAATAAGATGGAATATACTCTGACTTCTCTTCTCAACGAGCAAGTTTATCAGTCTTTATTAAAGAATAAAAGTACTGAAGCAAAAGCAAATGTTTCTACTACTACGAAGAAGTTCCTTAGAGGATCATCATCGGGAACCAAACCTGACCCTTCAAAATCTTAGATGAAGAAAAAGGGAAAAGGGAAAGGAAAAGCTTCTGCTAAGAGAAAATGTAAGGGAAAAGGTCAAGTTGCAGATAAAAAAAAATGTTTCCACTGCAACCAAGACGGGTATTGGAAAAAAATTATCCTCAGTACCTAGCCGGAAAGAAAGCTGAGAAAGAGAGCAAGATAAATATGATTTAATGGTTATCAAAACATGTTTAGTGGAAAGTGATAACTTATCTTGGATATTGGATTCAGGAGCCACTAACCACGTTTGTTCTTACTTTCAAGAAATTAAACTAGTTCCTGGAGCAGCTTGAAGATGGCGAGATTGCAGGGATTAAAACCCTAGCGCAGCAGAAACTTTTCAGAATCCTAACTCAAAATTAGTTTTAAGATTTCGAAAATACCACTACATCAGTAAAATAAAACTTAAAAAAAATAACTTAGATTAAGCATGTTGTATAAAAAAAACAAATAAGAAAAAAACTTACATGTTGATGGAAAAAATAAATTAGATCACCACCACTTGGAATCCTTCCTATTCTCTGAACCTTGAGGAAAGGTTTGTGGGTATAGAGAGAGCTCTGTTTTTCTTTTCTTTCTGAGAGAGGTTTTTCAGAGAGAACGCAAATTTTTCTAACTTCCTTTTTTTCTGTTCCAGATTATATTAGGAGAAAGAGAGAAAGTGGGATATGTGAGTATTATCCTACGTATTAAGTAACTCCCCTACGTGGGAGTTACAACAAATGAATTCATTTAATTAATTAATAATTAACAATTAATTGAATATAATTTAATTAACCAAATCATTTAAATCAAATTTAAATGAACAGCTCTCGTATAACCTATAGTTTTAATTCAATTAATTTAATTAAGGAAAATTGCATTGGGTATCAAATTTTGATTATATATTAGCATCCATGTCATCAACTTTTAAAATATTACAAATATGGCAAAATATATTGAAAATAATATAGATGGTTAAAAAAATCACATTATTTGATTTTTTATGTGAAAATAATATTTCAAAACTACCCTCATCTCTTAAAAAATAGAAAATTAGTAAATTTGATATTCTCCTTCATTTACGAACGTTTTCTTCCTCAATATTCTCCACGTTTCTACAACGACCTAAGATTCTTCGATCTTCTCCAATATTCACGATTTCTCCAAGATTTTGAAATACAAAATTTCTTTTGATGCACACGATTGTGCATTTTTTTTTCAAAATTTTGTTTTTCGATTTCATTAATTGAACATACGGTTTCAAAATCCACTTCCTTGAGGATTTCTCTTCTTGAAGCCACGGTTTGTATTCGATTTTTTTGCTTAAATTTCGTCATCACCTTCTCTCATTTACGTTGCACTCATAATTTTACTGGTTTCAATTTCGTCAAGATCTTCTCCGATTTTTTCATTACTAGAGTTGTTTTAGGAATGAATGTTAGGTTTTTGGAATGGGGATGTTAATTATTTGTGTATAATCATGGGTGTAGATTATTGGTTTGTATTCAAGATAATTTGTGTTCTTTGGTTATTATGTTTATTGTAGTTTGATTACGGACTTTTTATTTGAGCCTATGTATATTGAGGAATTGAAAGGAGGGGAATTGCAATGTGAGTAAAAGGGAAATTATTCATGTTATTGTTAGTACTTTGGAGAGTCAGAATTATTAGGCCTAATGTGAAAATGACTCCTTTGGGCTCCCATAAGAATACCTAGCTTGCTGTATGAATATGTTTCTTTCCATTTACATTTTTTTCTTGTATTTTTCTTCCCTCAATATTTTACTTGAACATTTTTTAGAGGGGATGGTTAGCAAGTAATTTCGTTCACCCGATTATGGTATCAAGCTTAAGATCATTGATCATTAAAGATAACCCACAAAAATTGGTTGTAGCTTGCAAAATGCTAGTTAGATATGTTATACAAGATGTGGAAATTAAATTGAAAATTAGAAGTGGGGGTGAATTGTTTAAGCATAGAGAATCAAATATGGCTATATAACTGATATATGATTTATGTCTGATATCTATTTGATTGTCATGTGGTTGTCATATTATTGATATCTGATTGTCATGTGATCTTCATTAGATATTAAGTACTTTGTGATTTCTATTTAATTAACATGTGATGGTCATCTGATTGATATCTGATTGTCATTGATTACCATGTGATTTTCATAGATATCAAATATTTTGTGATTTCTATTTGATTGCCAAGTGATTGATATCTCACTACTATCTAATTTCCATATGATTTTTATTAGATATTAAGTACTTTGTTATTTATATTTAATTGTCATGTGATTGATGTTTGATTTTTTATTACTTGTATTTTAGAGGTGAACAACCCTCGTCAAGCAAGAAGACCTAAAAAACAAAGGATTCCTTCAATTGGTGAATTGGCAAAGCACCCAAACTGTAGCCGTTGTAAGCGTGTTGGTCATAATAGAAAAACATGTAAATAATTTGTATCTATTTGAATAATCATATTGTGGACATCAAAGATATATTTGTTAATCATTTGTTTTTAGGTAAGTACAATATATAGTGCCTTATTTTAGCAGTTTATTATTGACAACAATCAAGAAATTATTGACAATTAGTGTATCAATAATCAGATAACAATCATATAACAATTAATGTCAAATAAAAATCAAATAGCAATCATATATCATTAACAATCATAATTAGATAATATTCAGATAAAAATCAATATCATTGACAACTCATTTTAGATATTAATGAAACAACAATCAGACAACCATCGGTATCATTGGCAATTAGTATCAAATAATAATCAGATAACAATCGATATCGTTGACAATCAATATCATATAGTAATTAGAGAACAATCAGATAACAATGGTATCATTGACAATCATATTACAATCAATATCAAATAACAATCAAACAACAATAAGTATCATTAACAATTAATAACAATCAAACAATAATAAGACAACAATCAGATAGGAATTAGTATCGTTGGCAATTATATGGTAATCAGATAGCAATCATATGGAAATTAGTGGGCAATCAGATACAGTCACACATTTTTAACTGTGAGGGCATTTTGGTCATCCGGGCATTTCAATTGGACTGGGCATAAAGATATTGCCTTTTTTACAAAATCATAAAACATTGTATATGGGCCTAATTTTAACAAATCAATTTAACATTTTTGCAATTCCCCCTTTAATTAAATCAAATTTAATTAAATTAAATAACTAAATAATTCTCCAATTAATTAATTATCAAATTAAATATCAAATATTTAATTTAACCTGCATTTGAATCAAATTTAAATATATTTCTCTCATAACCTATACTTTTAATGTGTATCTAATGCGCATTAATTTTAACCTATAGTTTTAATATAAATCTAACTCATATTAAAATAATATTTGAACAATTTAAAATATTTAATTCTCTCATAAATTAATTTTGAATCATATCCAAAATTATATCCATACTATAAAGTTTTATTTATAAAATAAACTTTATATTATAATATATCATTATACAAGAGTTGTTGATCAAATTGGTCCTTCAACAAGAGTTGTTGATAGAATTAGCACATCTGGTCAATCTCATCCTTCTCAAGAGTTGATAGAGCCACAAAGTAGTGGGAGGATTGTTCATCATCTTGACCATTACATGAGTTTAACTGAAATCCAACTTGTCATACTTGATGATGGGTTAGAGGATCCATTGACCTAAAGCAGGCAATGAATGATGTAGACCGAGATCAATGGATCAAACCCATGACCTCGAAATGGAGTCTATGTACTACAATTCGATCTGGGAACTTGTAGAACAACCAAGTGAGGTAAGACCTATTGGTTGTAAATGGATCTACAAAAAAAAAAAGATCATGCCGGTAAAGTACAAACTTTTAAGGCTCGACTTATGGTAAAGGGTTACCCCAGGTCGAGGAGGTAGACTATGAAGAAACCTTCTCTCTTGTTGTCATGATAAAGTCAATTAGAATACTTTTATCTATTGCCACATATTATGATTATGAAATTTGGCAAATGGATGTCAAGACAACTTTTCTGAATAGCAATCTTGAGAAAAGTAACTATATGACTCAACCAGAGGGGTTTATAGAACAGGGTCAAGAGCAAAAAGTTTGCAAAATTAAATGATCCATTTATGGGTTGAAACAAACATCTCGATCCTAGAATATAAGATTTGATGTTGCAGTCAAATCTTATGGCTTTGAACAGAACATTGATGAACCTTGTGTATACATTAAAATTATCAACTCCTCTGTAGCTTTCTTAGTACTGTATGTAGATGATATCCTTCTCATTGGGAATGACGTAAGATTCCTAACTGACATAAAGATTTGGGAGAGGCTCAGTTGGTTCTTGGAATCCAAATAGTTCGGAATCACAAGAACAAAACGTTAGTCATGTCTCAAGCATCATATATTGACAAAATGTTGTTTGGATATAAGATGCAAAATTCTAAGAGAGGTCTGTTACCATTCAGGCATGGAATTCATTTGTCGAAGGAACAGTGTCCTAAGACACCTCAAGAAGTTGAGTATATGAGACGCATTCCTTATGCTTCAACAGTTGAAAGTTTGATGTATGTTATGTTATGTACACGACCTGGCATATACTATGCAGCAGGAATTGTCAGTAGGTTCCAGTCCAATCTTGGATATGATCATTGGACTACCGTTAAAAATATTCTCATGTATCTAAGAAGAACGAGGGACTATGTGCTTGTGTATGGGAATAAGGATCTGATCCTTACAAGATACATTGACTCTAATTTTTAGATCGATATAGATGATGTGAATTCAACCATTGAACCATTGCATGTACCAGAGGGAGCAATTACAAGAAGCAAGGCAAAGAAGATTCAAGAGGCATTCACACTACATCTTCAAAAGTTAGCAAATTCACGAGAAGCAACAAATAATTTTGAACCCAAATTTATATACAATGTTAGTTCAATGAGTCAAGAAGAGAATGACATGAAGATGGCACGGGAAAAGTCTTATAGTTTGGAAGATGGCATGGTGGACAAAAAAGTGTGCAGATTTTGTGAAGAAAATGCTGTCAAATGTGCACTGCTTGGGAAAACGAGATGTCAAACCTTGTCAAACGTGCACTTCAACTTTGCCACCTTCTAGAGGAGATATTTAAGACAATTTGGAGACTTTCAATCTTTTTAGTTTTGCATTTTGACTTATTAAATAGTATGCAATTAAGTTTTAAATTCCTAGGTAGAAATTTCTACAATTTGCATTTAATGGTGTTTGAATGACTTTTGGGTTCTTGTTCATATCCACGACTATTTGGCGTTTAAAATGACTTGTAATACTCTTGAAAACTCAGATTAATGATATTAAAAAGCTTGTGCTTATTCAACTCCTTTGGTGTTGTCTTTTCTTTCAAATCTTGCTTTAGGTTTGATGTTTAAATCAATTCATTGGATTAGTCTTGATCAAACTAATTCTGAAGTGAGTTGTCTTAGGATCTAAGAGTGACCATCATAGATTCTTAGTTTGATCTAAGTTAGCTTTTTTTGTGAGTGTTTGCAAGGATCCTAAAAGGACCTCTAACTTTGCATCCAACAAATATTGCGGGCGCTTATCAATAGATTCTAGGAAAACTACTACATCGGGATCTGTGTTCACTCTAAATAGAGGAGCAATAGTTTGGAGGAGTATCAAGCAAGACTGTATTGCTAACTCCACCATGGAAGTTGAATATGTAGCTGCATGCAAAGCAACCAAAGAAGCAGTGTGGCTAAAGTTCTTAACCGATTTCTCAGTAGTTCCAATTATGCATTTGCCTGTCACTCTGTACTATGATAACAGTGACACAGGTGCAAACTAAAAAGAACCTAGAAACCATAAGCACGGAAAACACATTGAGTGCAAGTAACATCTCATCAGGGAGATAGTACAAAAAGGAGACGTTATCGTCAAGCAGATATCGTCAAAAGATAACATTGTTGATCCATTTACAAAGGTCCTCACGGCTAAAGTGTTTGAGGGTCACCTCGTGAGTCTAGGACTTCGAGTTGTATAATCTAGGGCAAGTGGGAGAAAGACATGAGTATCTGATGCCCTAGTTCATTGTATTTAAGTTTCTCTATAAACTCAACATTATGTATATATTCTCACTAGGAGTTTTAGTCCAAGTGGGAGTTTGTTAGGTTTTATGTCCTAAAACTCGTAGTTTGTAAACATTAAACGTTTTTCTATTATCAATAAAGTTGTTAGCGAGGTTATTCAGTAAACTTGTTATTCAATATGTGAATTGTTGTGAATATAATTCTAAATCCAATAAACTAAAGAACCCATGGCCATAATATGAATACTTGAATTATATGTGGTGACATAAAAGTGGATCAAGTTCGAGTAAATAGCCAAAATGGTCTATAGTATGGGGATTAGGCTAGATACCTTATCCTGGGGACACTATTGAATGCGACCCACTTTCTATTTGATACAAACAATGTGATCCTGAATCGTTCATGTGGAGACATGTGAGTGAGGGCGTTCTATGCAACGAGTTTGCATAAGACCGAATCACGAAATAGTCACTATTACCTTATAACGTCGTTTATTATTAACACTGACTATTTCAACTAGATGACCTAGGTAACTCGATCTCAATCCTGAGCTAACAATGAACTGCTGTTTATTTGAGATTAACCTTATATCTACATGGGTGAGAGTGGCCCGAGTTCATCAACTCAATAAGCCTCACATTTTAGGGGTAAAACTGAGATATAGCTGGGGACGTAGTCCTGCAAGACGAAATTCACTCCTACTCGACTCAGGGCTAGTAGATAGGTTGTTCCCTTAAGAACTGACTCCGAGTCTTGAACAAGGAGTCCACCCTCTCATTGCCCAAGAGAGACTCGGTTTAATAATAGGATCACAAACCAATTGTTCATTAGAGGATCAATGAGACTTAAGGAACAAGACGTATTCATAGGGATCAAAACGGTAATTTTGACCCAGTTGTGAATACGAACAACCTGTGAAAGATAGACTTACTTATTATGGTCATATCAAGTGTTCAAAAATATATCTACAGTGAGGAGAGTGCAGCTACGGACTTTAGTGAAGTGTCCTGTTATTTAATGAATGTTAGTTAACTAGGTTAAAGAGTTTGACTTGTTAATCTCGGATCGCTGGAGCTCATGATCTATAGGTCCATTAGGTCCCTCTACTAGCTCACAAACGGATAAAACCTTAGATAGTGTGGTGAATAAATTTGAAACGTTCAAATTCGGGTTAGGGAATAAACGTTGGACATATGCGAGATATCTAAACGTATCGACATTTAATTACGAATTAAACAGACAAAGAGAGTTGAAAATAATATATAAATATGACTTAAATATTAAGAATTTTGGTGAAAGGAAACGTAAAAGCAACTAACAGTGGGAATCAAATAGGGGTAACAATGTTATAGCCATTCGGGTGTTATGCCTTAAGTGATGTGACCACATCACACCAAACAATGATTGACACATGGACAGGAAACTATACCTATTCGGTCTTGTGTCAAGTTCCTTTAGGAGTTTTAAGCAGCTAATACCTAATGTTTCCATGGTTAGCTGGATCTTAGATTAAATCAAGTTCAATTCCTTTATCCTATGGTGTCCCTTATTTCTAAGGTAACGTGACCATCCTATGTCTAGGCTCTTAGCCCCATATCCTTTTGTGAAATCCGCTTACACCCTAACCTTCTTAGCATTAAAGCTCTGCTAGATCATTAAATCAAATGGCCAGTTTAACTTACCGATTTTATCTTTTAAAATCAACAAAGAGAATGTGATTACACAAAGTGGTGTGAGCATTACATAACCTAAGTCATAACAACCCTAAGGCTTTCACATTGCTAAACCCCTAAAAATATTTAGCTCATAGCTTTTGATAAAATAATCATTTTTATTAGATCATAAACCATAGCTACAATATAACGTTTGATTGGGAGAATATAAAATGAAAAATAACAAGAAAACAATAAAGCTGGAAATAGATGCAACTCAAGTGAACTTGGGAAAATCTTCAAGTCACAAGCCTTTCCCTAGGACGATTCCTTCTTTTTCAAAAAAAAATCTTGCCTCAACGCATACTTCTGTGGAAGAGTAATCCTAGAGCCGCTACGCCTCAGAGGAACTTTCGTTCTTAAGACTATTGGCTTGAACTTCAAAGAAAATCCCAAGGTGCTGGAAATTTGACAGTAGAATGGAGAAGAAAAGTGATGATTGCAGCGGCGGTGAGGTTTTTTTTCAAGACGTGGGGTTTCTTCGCCTTTTATAGATCCCAAATTGGTTAAGGAGGGCAGAGATTTGTGTTCTGAGGATTCACCAAGCAGAATCAAGGATTTTTAGCTAAGAAAATCGCAGCTGATTCGGGCAGAATTAGATCTGGAAAATTAGGGCTCGACAGCTCTGGTACATCACTTGCTGCTGTGGGCGCATCACATGAAAATTAGCTAGAAACCTGTCAAAAACGTACCAGAGCTGCACTAAATCCGCAAAAATCATCCTTTACACATAATTAGTCCACATTAAGCTCATTTAAGCTTATTAAGATCAAATTTGGGATAAAAGTCATGCAAGAGTTCATTTTTCACATTAAAAGTGCTAAAATAAATGCCTAATTTCATGCATTTCATAGCATGAATCACACCCCCAAACTTGAATCTTTTCTTGTCCTCAAGAAAAACAAGCATAGATCAAATCACTACAATTCAAACATGCATGTTCAGAATGATGAATGCAGGGAATACAACTTTCAGAAGGGTTTCTCTAATCAAAATACCTTGCATAATTACAAACTTCCCTAGGATCCTCACAAGAGTTTCATATTGCTGAAGGCTCAACTTTTTTTAACTATTCTCCCAACATGCCCGACTAATCTAGTTCTAGTCATCGAGCCTAGTCAACCCAAAATATGTCACAACCCTGCCAATCACCAGTTTCTTTATAAAGTACAAAATTTCCACGCCCCCAAACTTATAGCTTTGCTAGGCCCTTCCCCATGCTATATTTTTTTTTCTTAGCCTAGGATAAACCCTCATGTCATCCTTACCTTCGTTCCAGCTTGCCCACACGGGTGTCATGTGAATCATTTGGCTACGAGCAAGGCTCACATTCTAGGCTTCACTCACTTCCCTTACCAACCATTTTGCTACAAAAGAAAACACGGGTGTCATGCTCGCTCCTGGTTACTTTGGCTAATTTGGAAAGGAGGAGTGTCATCCTAGCTACATATTTTCTATTTTTCTCATTTTTTTATATATAGGTCTAGGCCTAGTACATCATATATAGACAATGTAAGTACCACACTATACTGCATCAACAAATATTTCTCCCCCCCCCCCCCAAACTTAGAATTTACAATGTCCTCATTGCGGGAAAGAGGGAAATGAAAAACAGGGGCAAAACAGAGTGGTGAGTTTTTGGCTTGGATGTGACACGTAAGGCTAAGCTCTCCTAGTGTACTATACTAGAGGTCATGCAGGAGACTAGCCTATAGAGGTTTTGCACAGCTAGCCAAAAATAAAACTCTTGATTTCGCATTCCTAAGGAGTTGACTACAAGATATTCTAAAAAGAAATGCTCCCTAGTGATCATCATTAAGAGTAATGCTGCACCACAAACTAAACATCATGTACAGCAGTTATATCAAAAATCCAACCATCATAGGAGTTTATAATCCAGCAGATTCAAAATAACAAAAATGAAAACAAAACTAAAATGCTGAAAATAAAACAAACAAACTAAAGCAGTAAAGAAAAATAAAAGAGTGTCTGAGTTAAGAGATATATTTTTTAGAGTAAAGAGATAGGAGAAGGAACACGATACTCCCCTACTGAGAAGGGGTATCATCATCAACTTCTTGGTCCTACTCTTTGTCCATTGGGTCCTGAAGAATGTTGTTCGGGAAGTTAGGGAGGTTAGGAGAATGGCGAGGCCCATTAAGACTGAAGAATTTAGTTAATGCCATGTCCCTTTCCTTAATGTATTTCCAGAAAGCACGGGACTGTAGCATAAACTGCTTCAATTGTTCAGTCACATATCCCACCACGGCCGTGGCATGAATTGAAGGCAGGCTAGCACTTGATTGCTGATGTGAGGGGCCAGAAGGTACATTATCTGCCGTAGGAGGAGTAGGAGTAGAGGCTGATGGTGCTGCAGGAGGAGGTGCTGTGCTGGTAGAGGGTCGATTAGGAGGAGGGGGATTCGAATCTGATGGGGAGTGCAGTGGGATGTCAATTGGCTCCTTTGCTGAACTCCCAGATGATGTGGCCGTGTCAACTGATGGGGAGGCTGCAGAATAAGTCTTGGTGGATTTACCTTTGCGGGCCACGATGTTGGCCTGTAGTCTTCTTACTAAGCACATCTCCATGGTAGGTTTTAGCTTACAGCATTCCTCAGCAGCGTCAACTTCAATCCCAACCTTGGCACATAATTTTCCAATGAGGGAAGGGAAGAACAGTCGTCCCCTGGTTCGAGACCCACATTCTATCATCTCTTGGTTGATGATGCCTTCTATATTGATAGGTAAGTGCTTCCTGATGCTATAAAGCAGCATCACCCTTTCTAGAGAAATGGTGTTGTCATGGGTGGTGGGCATGATGCGGTGCTTCAGGAAGTAAAGCCAAGCTGCCAGATGTTCCTTGATATCGGCTGGCCTAAGCGTCCTGCATCGTGTTGAGGACAACACCCATTCAACATCTGGCATTCCCACTGTGCTCAATGCAGCCTGCACCTGTGCCTCTGATGGGTTGTACATTCTCATGAAGCTTTCCTCTTCATGATCGTCATGCACCCCATATATTTCGTTGATTGCACTGGCGGAGAAATTTACCTCTACCCCTCGCACTTTGGAGATGCCCTCTTCGCCTTCATCCCCGCGTAGAACTCTCGCACCAGGGTAATGTTGGTGGGTGATAGGTGCTCACACAACTTCTCCCATTTGTAGTAGGAGATTGTTTGTGTGATGTAGCGCGGGAACTCCTTCTCCTTTTTTCCAAATCCATTCTCTTCAAAAATTTCCCTCCTCTGCATCACAGCGGTTTTCTTATCCTCCTCCTCACTCTCATCACTTGAAGATGAGAGTATAATTCTGGCAGCAAACTTCTTCCTCTGCCTGTTGATAGATTGGTCTTCTACCACAACATTTCTTTTGCTACCGGAGCGTGTAACTCTTGTGGCAGTTGTTCCTTCAGCCTTCTTACTGGCTGCGACTTCTTCGACTTCCTCCCAACCATCCTCTTCCATTGGCCCTGCTTCTCCAGCAGGACCCATAGGGTCATCAACACGGGGGCCTTCAGATGCCCCTGCAGCTGCATCAGATTGCTGCTGCATTTCTGCTTCTTCTGTTTCTGCCCCTTGTTGTGACAGATTCAATGCCTCCACATCAATACTCTGTTGACCTTCGTCAACACTCAGACTCCCTTCAAGCTGTAACCCTCTTCTTTCCTCTTCCCTTTGCAGTTTTTCTTGATCCTCTGCTAATGCATGTTCCAGTGCCTTTTCTGCTTCCTCGTAGCGCTTCTCTTCCCAGTATTGTTGCCTCCATTCCCTCGCTATTCTAGCAGCACTTCTAAGAACTTTCCTCCACCTTCTTCCAGATAAGAAGCGACTAGCGTCTACTTCATCACCCTCATCAGAAACCCTTGAGGGTTGAGAACTCGTACCTGCAGTGGACGGCTTGGAAGCCTCTGATTGCGTCTTGTCCCGTTCAACTTCAACCAACGCTCTCCTTCGACTGGCCCCCATTTCTCTAATATCCTTCCACCATGCCTCCGAGCGAACTCGCGGTCCTTGAGGTCCATGCATAGTGGCCGAAGCGTCCGATTTGTCCGTCGACTGTTGGGAGTGCTCAGAAGACCGCACTCGGCTTCGACTACTACTCGCTTCTAGATTTTCAGTCGAAAATGGGGCTGTCGGCGGCAGCATTGTCTTCGCCGTTCTCGGTGTTGTTTCTGCGGTGGGTATTCGTCCTCGAAGAGTCGCCGCGCCTTTGGTCTGATTTAGGTCTGCTTCCTTGAAGAAAAACGATTGCCTGACGACGCACTAGGGCTGGATTTCATTCTCTGATGGAATGTCGAACGGTTTTGCGAAAGAAACTAAGAGGGCGCTTATGCACGATTGAGTGTTCTTCGGTGATGGCAGAGAAGCACGCGCAAAAGGGTAGTTCAAAAGTTTAAACGTGGAGTAAATGGCTTCAGGTCATCCTATTTATAGGGAACTCTGGCCCACTGATTTTTTTTTATGATGTCACCATCTTATAGAATCTTTTGAACATAACCTCGGATATACTCACAACCTTCTGTGAATGCGGGGGCAATTTCTGCGACCTTCTTTTTAAATAAAACTAACACATGCACACTTTAGTAGAAAATTAAATGGTTCATATGATTAAACTCCCAGGCAGGTTTCCAAGTCGAGGTGTTCCCTATGGTCAACTTAAATACCTCTTCCTTTGACAAAACCAGCCCAGAAAAAATTTAGTCGCAGGCCCATTAACTCGAAATTTTTTTAAAATATAAAATACGTTAAATCAAAAACACTAAATTAATGAAATAAAAATAACGTACTTGTACAGGTGGGTCACTTACTCTACTTCGATAAGGGAAATTGAAGTCTTTCCCTTATTTACTGCTTCTCCCCAGTAACTTTTCACTCTTTGACCATTTACCTTGAAGATGTTATTATTCTTGTCCTGTAAATCCAGTGCTCCATGTGGGTAAACTTTCTTAATAATAAAGGGCCCTGACCACCTCGACTTTAGCTTCCTTGGAAATAGTCTGAGTCTGGAATTAAACAACAGAACTTGTTGTCCTTCCTCAAATTTAGATGACCTAATCCTCTGATCATGGTATCTTTTCATTTTTTCCTTGCTCAACTTTGCATTCTCATAGGCGTGGTACCGCATCTCCTCCAACTCATTTAACTGAAGCATTCTCTTGTCCTTTGCTAAGCTCATATCTAGATTTAGCTTTTTAATTGCCCAATAAACTTTATGCTCTAATTCTAATGGCAAATGACAAGCTTTTCCAAATACAATAGGGTAGGGTGACATACCTAAAGATGCTTTGAATGCAGTTCTGTGTGCCCATAGAGCTTCATCTAGCCTTAATGACCAATCCTTTCTTGAGGGATCTACTGTTTTTTCAAGAATCCCTTTAATTTCTCTGTTGGATAGCTCAGCTAATCCATTAGTCTGAAGATGATATGTTGTGGCCACAAGATGCTTCACATTATACTTCCGTAGCAGATTTGCTATTGTTCTATTTATGAAGTGGGTTCCTTTATCACTTATCAAAGCTCTAGGCGTTCCGTACCTGCAGAAAATATTTTTCAAAGAAATTTTTACTAACCTTTGCATCATTAGTTAGTTGCCATTGCTTCAACCCACTTCGAGACGTAGTCCACTGCCAAGAATGTAGGAATTTCTGAATGATGGAATTTCTGAATGATGGAGGAAAGGACCATGAAGTCAATCCCCCAGACATCGAAAATTTCAACTTCGAGGATGTAGTTCATTGGCATTTCGCTGCGAGCTGTTAAGTTACCTGTCCTCTGACATTTGTCGCATTCTTGGGCAAACTTGTGGGCATCCCTAAATAGTGTTGGCCAGAAGTATCCACTCTGCAACACCTTGGCTGCAGTCTTAGCTCCTGCAAAGTGTCCTCCGTATGGGGCTGCATGACATGCTTCAAGAATAGGTTGTACTTCTTCCTCTGCAATGCATCTTCTCCAGATTTGGTCCGCTTCAAGCTTGAATAGATATGGATCATCCCAATAATAGAATTTAAGGTCGTGGAAGAATTTCTTCAATCTCTGACTTGTCGCTTCTGGTGAAACGATGCCTGCAGCAAGATAGTTAGCGAAATCGACATACCAAGGAATATTATTAATTACCAGTAATTGTTCATCAATGAAGGTATCTTTGATTTCTTCTAACTCTTCATCCCTCATTTTCAGTCTTGATAAGTGGTCAGCTACTTGATTCTCTGTACTTTTCCTGTCCACAATCTTTAAATCAAATTCTTGTAGGAGCAGAATCCATCTAATCAACCTTGGCTTTGCATCTTTCTTTCTAAGTAAATATTTTAATGTTGAATGGTCAGTATGAACGATGACTCTGGTACCCAATAGATAAGATTTGAACTTGTCAAATCCAAATACTACTGCAAGCAACTCCTTTTCTGTGGTCGTATAATTTTCCTGTGCTTCGTTCATTGTCCTGCTGGCTTAGTATATAGGATGAATCACTTTGTTCTTCTTCTGTGCCAGCATTGCTCTCATTGCAAAATCACTAGCGTCACACATCAATTCAAACGGTAATGTACAGTCAGGTTCTGCCATAACAGGGGCTGTTGTGAGCGCTTCTTTCAACTTGCTGAATGCGTCTTCACAGTCTTGATCAAATGCAAATGATCTATCCACTTCCAGCAGTCTGCATAGAGGTCTAGCAATTTTCGAAAAGTCCTTGATGAATCTTCGATAAAATCCTGCATGACCTAGAAAACTCCTCACATCTTTTACTGATGTGGGCGTAGGAAGCTTTGAAATAAACTCAACCTTGACTTTGTCTACTTTAAGCCCGTGCTTTGATATCTTATGCCCCAGCACAATTCCTTCTGTCACCATAAAGTGACATTTCTCCCAGTTCAACACCAGATTGGTCTCTTCACATCGCTCCAACACCTGCTCCAGATTTTCCAAACAAATTGGAAATGATTCTCCATGCACGGAAAAGTCATCCATGAAGACTTCAACTGTCCGTTCTATGAATTCTAAAAATTCTAAAAATATCGCCATCATCCATCAAGGAAGCAATAGTACTCATTCCCTGCTAATCTGTTTAACACCTGATCGATGAAAGGTAACGGAAAATGATCCTTCTTGGTGGCTTTGTTCAGCTTTCTGTAATCCATGCATACTCACCATCCAGTCACTGTTCGTGTAGGAATTAATTCATTCTTCTCATTGTGGACGATCGCCATGCCTCCTTTCTTGGGCACATTTGAACTGGACTTACCCATGAGCTATCTGAAATTGAGTATATTACACCAGCGTCCAACCATTTGATGATCTCCTTTCGAACAACTTCCTTCATAACTTGATTTAATCTTCTCTAAGTTTCCACAGAATTCTTTGATCCTTCTTCGAGGTTGATTGGATGCATGCAAAACGCCAGGCTGATTCCTCTGATGTCTGCGATCGTCCAACCTATTGTCTGCTTATGCTTTCCTAGAATCTGCAACAGTGATTGCTCGTCCTGCTCTGTCGCTTGGCAGAGCATAATGTTGGCAACGTGTTGTGCGTGCCTAGGTATGCATACTTCAAATGTGGGGGTAATGGCTTTAATTCTAGCTCAGAGGGATCTATGATAGATGGTTATAATGGCTTTGACACTTTGCGTTCCTTCTCAATGTTGGCCATTACTACTATTGTGGCCACATGTTCTATTGTTTCTTCAATTTCAGCATGCCCTTCTGCTTCCTTATCTCTAGGTGTTATATCCTGCGCATTAGAAACTAAAACATCAATGTCCTCTATGAACGAACATTCGTCCATGTCTCCAGGAAATTTCAAAGCATTAAACGTAATCTTTTGGTCATTGACTCTCATTGTCAGTTCTCCCTTCTATACATCAATTAAAGTTCTTCCTATTGCCAGAATGGTCTTCCCAAAATTATGGGAACTTCTCTGTTAGCTTCGCAATCCAGGATGATAAAGTCTGCAGGGAACACGAACTTGTCCACTTTGACGAGCACATCTTCAATCTTTCCCACGGGCTTTGTTGTCGACCTGTCAGCCAACTGTAGTGTAACAGTGGTTGGCTTCACTTCCCCAATTCCTAGCTGAGTGAATACCAAATATGACATCAAGTTGATGCTACCTCCTAGATCACACAATGCTCTGCCCAGCTCTGCCTCCGATAGAAACGGGATGGTGAAATCTTGGGTCTTTCAGCTTCGCGGATTTGCTACTAACCAATACACTGCAACATTCAGTTAGTGCAACTGTTTCATATTCTGGCAGTTTTCTCTTCTTGGAAAGGATGTCTTTCAAGAACTTCACATAGTTGGGCATTTCCTCTAGTGCTTCTACTAAAGGAATGTTTATGTGTAGCTACTTCAAGATATCGAGGAACTTCTTGAATTGTGTATCTTGATTCACTTTCTTGAATCTTTGGAGAAACGGTATTGGCGGTCGATATATGGACTTATCCTTTTCTTTTGCAGTTATTATTGGTTCAGCCTTATCTTGCTTCTTTTCTTCTTCCACAACTTTTCTCTTCTCCATAGCCGTTGATGTGTGGTGTTTTATATTGTTGCTGCTCGTTGCCCCTTTTTCTGAACATCGGGCATTTTTGGTCCCTCATACTCTAATCCGCTTCGCAATGTGACTTCCTTACACTGCTCCTTTCCATTATGTTTGGGAGCTTCAGTGTTGCTGGACAAGGTTCCTTGGGGTCTATTATGGATTTCCTTTGCCAATTGCCCAACCTGCATCTCTAGGTTACGCAAAGCTGCATCGTTTCTAGCCATGTAATCTTTCAACAAATCACCCATCGTGGGGTTTTTCTCCGGAGGAGGTACTGGTGGTTGTGCTCGCGGCATCTGCCGTGCTGCTATTGGAAATCTTAATGGTGCTGTCCTTGTGTTCTAATGTGATGTGCTGGTACTGCTACTTTGTTTTGTCCAAGCGAAATTTGGATGTGACCTCCACCCCAGATTGTATGTATTAGAATAGGGGTCCCAATGGTCTTGCGCCTTTTGGTAACCTACATAACACACCGACTGGGGGTTATATAAACATTCACTGGCTAAATGATTAGCAGTACAAAATTCACAAGTTTGAGGATGAGGATCTGTTTGAACAGCTGCCACTTTCTGTGGTTGTAACACCAGGTTATGTAACATATTTCCTATGGTCGTTAGCTGCTGATTCATAGATGCGAGTGTATCAACTTCTTGTATCTCCGCTACCGTCTTTGTGTTGGGTTTGTACTTTGTATCTCCCCAATTCTCATTGTTGTTGGCAATGGTATCCATGATTCTGTGCTTCATTTGCGGATTTCTTAAGCCATGACTCTCTTGCGGACGCATTCACCATAGTTTTTTATGCTTGATTTAACCCATTGTAGAACTGTTCCATCACAATACATACTGGGAGTCCGTGATGTGGGCATTTTCATACCAACCTCTGAAATCTAAGCCAAGCTCCATCCACCGATTCTGATGATGCTTGTCTGAAAGCAATGATATCACCTCTGTATTTAGCATTCTTGTCGGGCAGAAAGTATTTTCCTAGGAATTTGTCCACAAGATTGTCCCATGTGGTAATGGAATTAGGCTGCAATGAATCAAGCCATGCTTCTGCGTCTCCCTGCAAAGAGTAAGAAAATAACTTAAGTCTTAATGCCTCTTCAGAAACACCATTAACTTTAAAAGAACGACAGATTCTCATGAAAAGTTTAAGATGTTTTTACGGGTCTTCATTGGGCAGTCCGACAAATTGTCCAAATGAGTTCAACATTTGAAACATTAAAGGTTTCATTTCAAATGTGGGCGCATCAATTGGTGGGTCAAGGATGCCAGTGTCCAAAGTTTGGAATGCGGGCGCAACATAGTCTCTGATTGCTCTATCTCTATCATCTGCTATGAATATGGGGTTTCGTGAGTCTACAGCAGGTTGTTGCTGTGCTTGTTGGTCTCCATTTTGCTGAACGTTGTTTCGAGGAGGTATAGGAGGATCGTCTCCAAGCGGATCCATTGGAACTGGCTGCACAAATGCAGCTTCCTCAAGATTTACTTGTGCGCTCAACTCTTTCTCCTCTCGACGCTTTCGCATTTGTTCGTTTCTTCTCCTACGAAAGGTCATTTCTATTTCAGGAAATGGTTAAAAAAGGCAGGGCCTTCTTCTCATGCACTACTCATTCACCGTAAACACTGCAAGAACAATGAGTTAGATTTTTCCTAAAATAGAGTCAATGCGGTTACAGTCAAATAAAAAAAAATAAACTACGACTAGTCCCCGACAACGGCGCCAAAAACTTGATCGACCGAACGTATATGAATGATAAAGATAATAGAAAATATGGAATAAGTAGGCCTACGTGCAAGCATACACGATCGATGAAGTAATAACTTGGAGTATTCCAAGTATCGAATCCCACAGGACTAGATTGAGTTAAAATTCTTATGACTGTAAACCAATGTAACCGAGGTAACCAAAGAGAAAGTTTTAGAATTTTGGTGAAAGGAAACGTAAAAACAACTAACAGTGGGAATCAAACAGGGGTAACAATGCTATAGCTATACGGGTGTTATGCCTTAAGTGATGTGACCACATCACACCAAACAATGATTTACACATGGACAGGAAACTACACCTATTCGGTCTTGTGTCAAGTTCTTTTAGGAGTTTTAAGCAGCTAATGCCTAATGTTTCCATGGTTAGCTGGATCTTTTATTAAATCAAGTACAATTCTTTTATCCTATGGTGTGCCTTATTTCTAAGGTAACGTGATCATTCTATGTCTAGGCTCTTAGCCCTATATCCCTTTGTGAAATCCGCTCACACCCTAACCTTCTCAGCATTAAAGCTTCGCTAGATCGTTAAATCAAATGGCCAGTTTAACTTACCGATTTTATCTTTTATAATCAACAAAGAGAATGTGATTACACAAAGTGGTGTGAGCATTACATAACCTAAATCATAACAACCCTAAGGCTTTCACATTGCTAAACCCCTAAAAATATTTAGCTCATGGCTTTTGATAAAATAATCATTTTTATTAGATCGTAAATCACAGCTACAATATAACGTTTGATTGGGAGAATATAAAATGGAAAATAACAAGAAAACAGTAAAGCTGGAAATAGATGCAACTCAAGTGAACTTGGGAAAATCTTCAAGTCACAAGCCTTTCCCTAGGACGATTCCTTATTTTCAAAAAAGCCTCAGAGGAACTTTCGTTCTTAAGACTACTGGCTTGAACTTCAAATAGAATCCTAAGGTGCTGGAAATTTGACAGTAGAATGGAGAAGAAAAGTGATGATTGCGGCGACGGTGAGGTTTTTTTTTCAAGAAGTAGGGTTTTTTCGCCTTTTATAGATCCCAAGTTGGTTAAGGAGGGCCGAGATTTGCGTTCTGAGGATTCAACAAGCAGAATAGAGGATTTTTAGCCAAGAAAATTGTAGCTAATTCGGGCAGAATCAGATCTGAAAAATTAGGGCTCGACAGCGCTGGTACATCACTTGCTGCTGTGGGCGCATCACATGAAAATTAGTCAGAAACCTGTTAAAAACGTACCAGATCTGCACTAAATCCGCAAAAATCGTCCTTTACACATAATTAGTCCTCATTAAGCTCATTTAAGCATATTAAGATCCAATTTGGGATAAAAGTCATGCAAGAGTTCATTTTTCACATTAAAAGTGCTAAAATAAATGCCTAATTTCATGCATTTCATAGCATGAATCAATGATTATTCAAGATATGGTTACTTATACCTAATGGCCCATAAGTCTGAAGCCTTTGAGAAGTTCAAGGAATATAAGACTGAGGTTGAAAACCTGTTAGGTAAAATAATTTTAAATACTTTGATTTGATCGGGGTGGAGAGTATATGGATTTAAGATTCCAAGATTATATGATAGAACATGGAATCCAATCCCAACTCTCAGCACCTGGTACACTTCAACAGAATGGTGTATTAGAAAAGAGAAATAGAACATTGTTAGGAAAAGTATTAAATAGATTTTTGAACTGCAAGTTTCTAAATTTTAAGCTTTGTAGTATGTTGAGCATTGAAGCTTGAGTCACTTTTAATGCAAACTCTTATGTTGCTTGCTTTTGTGATTGTGTTTTCTCTTGCTCGAGGACTAGCAAGGTTTAGGTTGGGGGTATTTGATAGCTTCCTAAAAGAGCTACCTATCTTCACCTAAATCGGGTTAGTTCTCAGAAATTTAATGTTTTATTCAATAATTTTGATAGGAAAATGAGCAAAGGAGTCCATCGGGACGTTTCGGATGCAATTCGGGTCGAATCAAAGCATTTGGCAACAAGTTGAAGAAAATGACTGAAATACCCCTTAGAGCGTAGCTGCACTCTAGGGAGCGCAGTGCTGAACTCCAAGGCAGAAGCGCGCGTTGATGAAAAATGTAGGCAGCGTAGCTGTGCTACCCTGTAGCGTTGCTACGGGCGCTCGGAAGGCCAGCAGAGGGAAACTAGCCCCCAGCTCAGTGTTTCTTAGTTTTTCATATTTTTAGCTTAGGATTTGTTAATTTTGGGTTGTAATCATGGATTGTGAACTCTTCTCTCTTCTTTCTTTGTCTATGAAGAACTCGAGGTAAGTGATTTCTAGTTTTTTGGGAGCGCTATGTAATTTCTTGAAATTTTGTAATGTATGAACTTCATATTATGATTAATGCATATCTCGTATCTTTTCTTAATCTCGATGTATATTTTTAGATGGATTGATGATCCTCCTCTTGAATGTATGTCATCGCTAATAGATATTAGGTTACGCTTGCAAGTTAGCCTAAAATCACCAAGTAGCAAAGGATTAGATGTGAATGTTTAGAATCATAGGCTATCTAGGTCTAAAGTATATGTTTTATCTTGGTTCGAAGATAAAATAGGTTAGTTAAGTAGGACTTTCCATTAATTCATCTAGAAAACAATAATGTGAATATCCTGCAAGTCTATCAAGCATTTGATCAATAAAAGGAAGAGGAAAATGATCTTTTCTAGTAGCCTTATTCAACTTCCTATAATCAATACATACACGCCATCCTGTAACAATTCCAGTGGAAATTAATTCATCTTTTTCATTTTTTACAACTGTCATTCCACCTTTCTTAGGTACAACCTAAACAGGGCTTACCCAAGAACTATCAAATATGTCATATATGATTCCTACATTCAAAAGTTTCAACACTTTTTTCTTCACTACCTCCTTCATTGTAGGGTTAAGTCTCCTTTGGTGTTCTACTGATGGAGTAGAGGCATCTTCCACCAAGATTCTATGCATACAGACCAATGGACTAATACCTTTAAGATCATTAATAGACCAACCAATAGCAGATTTATGCTCCCTCAATATTCTCAATAATTTCTCCTCCTCCACATCACTCAAATCAGAAGATACAATAACAGGGAAAGGAGAAGAGTCATCAATGTATGCTTATTTCAAGTGAGGAGGTAATGCTTTCAATTCTATAACAGGTTTCTCAACATTTACAACAATCACAGCATGCAATGGTACTAGAGTCATAGGTTTCTACATTTTTCTACACACATGCAAACTATCTAACCATTTAGCATACAAAGCAATATCATCTCCAATAGTATCAATATCATCAAAATCAACGTCTATTATGCTTTGTTCTAAATTATCATTAGCAAGCACAACCTCAACATGCTTTGTCACAGTCTTATCCATCACATCAATTACATTACAAGTACTAACCTCATCATGATGACTCAATGACTTGTAAAGATTAAAGACAACTTTTTCCTCATTTACTCTTAAAGTCAACTTCCCTTGTTGGACATCAATATTCAGAATTTGGGGTTGCCCCACACAAGTGCTTGAGGCAAATCCTAAAAAGTTGGAGCCATGTTTGAGATTATGTCTATTTATAGGTTATCCCAAGGAAACGAGAGGTGGTTACTTCTATGATCCTAAAGATTTAAACTGTTTGTGTCGACAAATGTTACATTTTTAGAAGAAAACCACATAAAGGAGCATAAATCGCACAGTAAGATAGTATTAAACGAACTTTCCAACGAAACTACTGAACCTTCAACAAGAGTTGTTGAAGAGCCAAGCACATCAACAAGAGTTGTTGCTAGTTCATTTAACAGGTCACATCAACCTTAACCGTTGAGAGAACCTCGACATAGTGGGAGGGTTGCGAACCCACCTGTTTACTATATAAATTTTACTGAAACCATAACCGTCATATCAGATGGCGAGGTTGAGGATTTATTGGCTTATAAGAAAGCAATGGAAGATGTAGACAAAGATGAATGGATCAAAGCTATAGATCTTGAAATAGAGTCTATGTACTTCAATTCAGTTTGGGATCTTGTAGATCAACCTAATGGAGTAAAACCTATAGGTTGTAAATGGATCTACAAGAGGAAAAAGGGTGTTGATGGTAAGGTGAAAACCTTTAAAGCTAGGCTTGTGGCAAAGGGTTATACTTAGATTGAGTGAGTTGACTATGAGGAGACTTTCTCACTTGTTGCCATGTTAAAGTCTATCAGGATACTCCTGTCCATTGCTACATATTATGACTATGAGATATGACAAATGGATGTTAAGACTGCCTTTTTAAATGACAATCTTGAGGAGACGATCTATATGAAACAACCTGAGGGATTCATAACCCAAGGTCATGAGCAAAAAGTTTGTAAACTTAATCGGTCCATTTATAGACTAAAACAAGCTTCTCGGCCTTGGAATATCATATTTGACAATACGATCAAATTTTATGGCTTTGATTAAAATGTTGATGAGCCTTGTGTTGGGTTTTATGCCCTAAAACTCGTAGATAGTAAATGTTGTATTTTGACCGTCATTAATAAATGGTTATTCATTATTATTCAATAAATGTTATTGATTATTTTATCTTGTTTTAATAACCCTAAAGTCCAATAAACTAACATCCTAGGCTGTTTTATGAGTCTTGAACAATATGTAGAGACATATAGAGATCAATGTTCAAGTTACAGCCTAAAGGGTCTATAGTATAAGGATAGGGCTGGGTACCTTATCCTGGTAACACTATGGATACAACCCCTTGTACTTTTTTGATACAAACGCAATGATCCAACGCGTTCGTGTAGGAGACATGCGAGTGGGGGTATCCTATGCAATGAATTTGCATAAGACTGGACCACGAAATAGTAACCACTAGATATAACTCCGTTGACTGGTTAGGTTTCTATTTCAATAGGTTGACCTATACAACTTAGTCTTAATCTTGAGTATATTATGAACTTCTGTTCACGAAGGATTGTCCTTTGATTTGTATGGGTGAGAGTGGCCCATTTTCCGACTCGATATGCCTACTATTTTGAGGACAAGACTGAGTGGGGAGTTGGGAACATAATTATACAAGATGGATTTCACTCCTTCCCGACTTTAGGGTAAGTAGATAAGTGTTCCCTTAAGTGGTGTCTCCGGGACTTGAACAAAGGGTCCTACCCTCTCACTGACCCGAGAGGGGTTTCTGTTTGATGGTTGGACCATAAACAGGTTGTTCGTTAGAGGAGCACTGGTACTTAAGGATTTAGAAGTAACTCAGGGGTATAATAGTAATTTGACCCAGCTGGTGTTACGAACACTTGTGAAGGACTAACTTGCTGTTATTGGTCTATATCCGTGGACACAGAAATATATCTACAGTGAGAAGAGTGCAGTTGTGGGTGTTTAGTGGAGTGTACCCACAGTTAACGAATATTGATTAATGTGGTTAATGAGTTTAGCCTGTTAATCTCATATCGTTGGAGCTTCTGATCTGTAGGTCCATTAGGTCCCCTTCCTAGCTCGTAAAGAATATTGAGGAAATTTATTCTTGGATGAAATTTGAAATGTTCAAATTTACTAAGGGAAAAGTATAATGTATAATGATACATTATAATATAAAGTTTATTTTACAAATTAAACTGTATAGTATAAATATAATTTTGGATATGATTCAAAGTTAATTTGTAAGAGAATTAAATATTGAAATTGTTCAAATATTATTCTAATATGAATTAGATTTATATTAAAACTATAGGTTAAAATTAATGCGCATTAGATGTACATTAAAACTATAGGTTATGAGAGAAATGTATTTGAATTTGATTCAAATGCAAGTTAAAATTAAATATTTGATATTTAATTTGGTAATTAATTAATTGGTGAATTAATTAGTTATTTCATTTAATCTAATTTAATTAAATTAATTGAATTAAAACTATAGGTCATGTGAGAGATGTTCATTTAAATATGATTTAAATGAATTGGTTAATTAAATTAGATTTAATTAATTAGTAATTATTAATTATTATTAATTATAATTTAATTATTAATTTAATTAATATTAAATTAGTTGTAACTCCCCGTAGGGAGTTACTTAATACGTGGGATAACACCCACGTTTTCCATTTTCTCTCGCTTCCTTATATAGCATCTAACATAAAAGAATTGAATGGTTCATTCTCTCAACAAAAAATTCTCTGCTTTTTTTTTTCCTTGCCAAAAAGGTTCCCACAAACCTTTCCTCAAGATTCAGAGAAAAGGAAGGTCTCCAAGTGGTGGTGACACATAAGTTTTTTCTTCTCTCATTTTTTTTTTTTGTATATTATATGTTTAACCTATATTATTTTAAGTTTTTTTTACCAATGTAGAAGTATTTCAAAATTTTTAAAATTAATTTTGAGATAGGTTTCTGATATGTTTCCGCTGCGCTTGGGTTTTAATCCCAGCACCTTGTGTTTGTAAGAGGATCATCAACAGTTCAGTAGCTTTCTTAGTGTTATACGTGGATGATATCCTACTCATTGAGAATGATGTAGGTTTGCTGTCTGACATAAAACAATGGCTGACGGCCCAATTTCAAATGAAAGATTTGGGAGAGGCGCAATTTGTTTTGGGTATTCAGATCTTTCAAGATTGAAAGAACAAAACGTTAGCTTTGTCTCAAGTATCTTATATCGACAAAATGCTTGTCAAGTATTCGATGCAAAACTCCAAAAGAGGTTTACTGCCTTTTAGGCGTGGAGTTACTCTGTCTAAGGAACAGTGTCCCAAGACACTTCAAGAAATTGAGGAAATGAGATGGATTCCCTATGCATCAGTTGTTGGTAGCTTGATGTATGCGATGTTATGTACTAGACCTGACATCTGTTATGCAGTGGGGATATCAACAGATATCAATCTAATCTAGGATTAGATCATTGGACTGCCGTTAAAACGATCCTCAAGTATCTTCGGAGAACGAGGGACTACATGCTCGTGTATGGTGTAAGGATTTGGTCCTTGTTGTTTTCAATTCAAATTGAAGATTAAAACCATGATTTGGCTCTGATACCAATTGAAGGAATTGAATTCCCAGCCGAAGCGATTGATCGCATTGTGGTTTCAATTACTTAATTATGAAACTTAAAGAAACAGAGATAAAAAAAAAAAACAGGATAAACTAGCATGCAATTTAAAGAAGAGAAAACTTAAAGGAAGAAGAAGTTGCTTACCTTAATGAATCTTCTTCACAAAATCCTTCTACAAATGGATAAGGATACTATCACTAAAGAGCACTCACTATTCTCAAGGTTATCAAATCTATGGAGAGTGGTCTCCATTTGTCAATTTAAAGGGAGGAAGAAGAATTTATATTTTCATTGGAGAGGAATTATGGAGAGAGTTAGTGGGGATAAATTATGGAGAAAAAACCTCTACACCATGTTCATAATAACTTCCAAACGGGAGTTATTATTTTCTTTAATTTAATTTAAGTAAATTAATAATATACATTAAATTAAATTATATATATATATATATATTAAATCTCATTTAATATATAATAATAATTAGTTACTACTTAACCATTTTCTCTCACATAACCTATAGTTTAATATGAATCATATCCACATTATTTTTAACTTATAGTTTTATATGAATCTCATTCATATAATATTTTAATATTTGAATCTTCTTCAAATATTTCTCTCATGTATATTATAAAGTTTAATTTTTACATTTCATATAAAAATCAACTTTATATTATCATGTATCAATATACATTATTTAATTGTATCTCATACAATTTTCTCCTTAACTTAATTTGAACAATTCAAATTAAACCAAGACAGCTGACCATCATCTTAACCTATATGAGCTAGCAAGTGGACCTAATGGACCTATCAGTTTGAAGCTCCAATGGTATGAGATTAATTAATTAAACTCTTTAATTAAATTAATTAACATTCATTAACTACCGATCATTCTACAAAAGACCGAAAACTGCACTCTCCTTACTGTAGATATATTTTTATGTCCACGGATATAATCAATCAACAGTGAGTCGACCCTTCACAAATTGCTCGTAACAACAGCTGAGTCAAATTACCGTTTTACCCTATGTTACCTCTAACTCCTTAAGTACCATTGATCCCCATAACGAACAATTTAGTCATAGTCTAACTATGAGCTAGACCTCTTTCTAGCCAGTGAGAGGGTGAGGCGCCTCATTGTTCAAGACCTGACATCAATTCTTAAGGGAACAATTTATAAGACGTGAATTCCTTCTTGTACAGTTGAGTTCCCAACTGCCTACTCGGACAAATCCTCAAAGTGGTAGGCTTATTGAGTCGGCAAACCTGGCCACTCTCACCTATACAAATCAAATGATTGCCCTCACAAGCAGGAGTTCACAACTGACTTAGGATTAAGGTCGAGTCACCTATGATCATCCTAGTGAAATGTAAGTCTCATTAAGTAACGATGTTAATATTGGAGACTAATCATTTCGCAGTCATGTCTTATGTATGTCTCACATGTATAGGATACCCCCACTCACAATCTCCACATGAACATTTAGGATCTAAACATTTGTGACACTTTATAACACTTGTAACAATCACAAAGTGGGTCGTATCCGTAGTGTTACCAGGATAAGGTACCCAGCCTTATCCATCTACTACAAAACGTTTAGGTTATCACTTAAACACGATCCACTTGTATGTCTCTACATACGTGTTTAAGTTACTACTAATAACCTAAAATCTTAGTTTATTAGTTTTTGGGTTAGTGCAACTAAATGTCAAAGAAAATAACAATTACTTTATTAAATAAAAAATTTGGTTTGTACAATACAAGTTTACAAAATATAAGACCATGAGATTTAGGGCATCAACCCCAACAAACTATATACTGTTCAAGGTACATTAAATAACCTTGGATCTTAGTTTATTGGATTTTAAGTTATGCAAATAACACTTATTTGAAAATAAATAATACTTTATTTATTAATAATTGTTTACAAATTTACAGACCATGAGATTTAGGATATAAATTCCAACAAATTTATCACAACAAAGTAGCAAACATAACGCACCTTAACCTCTTGACCCATTCCCCAACTAAAAGAAGTACAATCTTGAAGTCATTTAAACTAATATCAATAAGTGCACAATAGAACTTTTTTTTTTTAAATTCTTTGAACAATTTAAGCTCCTCAATATGTTTGGGTTGTGAAAATTAGTCAAAAGCTTATTTACAACAATTTTCACTATCTCCCTTCAAGTGGTACTTCTAGTTTGATGTACAACACATCTGTTTGATTTGTTCTCAAGTCATCAACATCCATAAAGATTAGATTATTCTGTAAAGCAACATTAACTTAAAGTTTGAAAGTTAAATAGCAACTTAAGTTACTTGAAACACTTAGAGAATGAAGAAAAGTGTTTGAAGGAGAGATACCAACTCACATTTTCATGTTAGCAATGTTTCGACCCAATTGAAAAGTGTTTGAATGAGTTTGATATCAAACCAAGGCTACAAACATAATAATTCTAAATGTTTGTGATAAAGGGAACTACCTCAATCACGTTTGAGAACCTCCTTAAACAAGGTGAACCCCCACAACAGTAATAAGAATAACCCCAATTAACGAATTGATAATAACCCCAAGAAAGCTAAACAGATTGGGCTTGGAAGATTGATTAAAGATCAAGAAGAAAGGAGAACTTGTTCCTAACTTTAAGATTTCGAACTCTCCACAATCTAATTGATCAAACTAGATTGAAAGTTCTAACATACATCTAAACACAAGAATACAAAGAAAGCATAAAAGCTTGAGAGATTTACTCTATGAAAAAAATCATTCAAATTCAAAGTCTTTATTTAAAAATGTTGGAATTACAGCCTTATTTAAACTAATTGAAAATGTATTATGAAAGGATACAACCTTTCACCAAATTGTCTAAATTCATCTACATCCTTTCAACTACCCTCATAAATATAAATACATGAAATTAAATTGCATACATGGGAAATTAAATATGTGAATGAATCTGGATTTTTAGATTCATTATGACTCTTGGATGAAAAAGTGTCTTTTGATGCTTGAAATGTTGTAATTATTCACTATGACTTGAAGTCTTAGCTTGGAAGTAATCTTTAATGTTGATTTCTACTTATTTCTTTATCAGTTTTAAGTTAAAATACAACAGTTAAGAATTTTGGTTTAGATTGGACATGCAATCAAATCTTACTCCATGCCATGGATATTAGTGAGGTTGTGAATTTGTTTGATTAAAAGTGGTACTTTCAAGATTTAAAATATAGAATTTAAATAGGACTTAGAGAGTCCAACTTCAACTTTAACCTTCGAGATTCTTTAATAGAGATTCAATATTCTTGCAAATTCATCAAAATCTCATCCCAAGATATCATTTGTAGAAATGAAAATTTATGAACCATACGAAACAATCTTAAATAAAATTTCATAAAGATAGATAAATAAAGTACTCCAAATTACAAGGAAGATGATCATGTATGCTTCAACGTAGCTTAAAAGTGTTTGAATGATATCAAACCACGGTTACAAAATAGATAAATAAAGTACTCCAAATTACAAGGAAGATGATCATGTATGCTTCAACGTAGCTTAAAAGTGTTTGAATGATATCAAACCACGGTTACAAACATAATAGTTCGAAATGTTCGAAGTTAAAATGCAACACTTAAGAGTTTTAAAAGGAGTATAAGGTAGTTTACGACATAAAATAACTTAAAGCTTTCATTATTCTGAATCAATGTCGAAGTACAAACAAAAAGTCACATATAGTTATAACTAATCTATAACTTCTTAAACGAGTCCGAAAACGTCTAAATCAAATTATACTACCTTAAACTCACTAAAAGGACTTAAATACTTAATGGAAAAATATCCAAATAGGTTTGATATCAGTTCAACACTGTAAAAAGAGAAGTGTTAAAAGTTAGAAACCAAGTAGAAAACTTAAAATTGTTTGAAAGGAGTCTAGAGAACTTTTATCCACTGAAACTTACCTAAAACGGACTCGAATCTTTCATAAATATCCATTTATCCTAAAAACGTATTTTTTTTCTTTACATTTATGAGACTTTTTTTCCCTCTTTTTCTTATTTTGGCTTGACAAATGTGTCATGAAAACTCACTTTTCTTGTAGTGTCACTAATTCACAGATATCGTCGATATCTACCTAAGTTATATTACTGATATCATTGGTAAAATTGATATCACTAATATCTACTTAAGTCATATTATCAATATCACTAATATCATTAATATCACTGATAAATACTTAAGTTATACCACTGGTATCGCTAACATGATTGATTTTTAATGCTAATTACAAAATTCAAATTTTCACATTTTAAATAGGACTTCAGTGAATTCTTTTTCAACATTTAAAGACATGAGTAATAGTCAGTGAATTTTTCAATCAATGATAGAACCCTTTGAGTGACTAATATATAGCTACCAATAAATTCTATAAGTTTTAGTCTTTTTGTTTGCTCTTTAGTATCTAATTACATTCTAATTACAATCATCCAAACTAACTCTTTTGTACCAATATTCATTCACTCAAGAGAAAGTGTTACCAAGCAAATATTTACTAATAAATTATTATACATTAGTTGATAATGGTCTATAAGTTATAGACTTCTATCACTGACTCAAGTAGTCTCTACCAGTAATAAAAGCCTGTCCTTGATAGATTATAATAGAATTAGTCTATAAGTGATATGACATGCTATCAGTGATAAAATTTTGTTACTAACAAACTTCATACGGTTAAAGTCTTACAAAAAAAAAATGAACAAATTGTTGGGAGGAAATGATATATATGAACTGAATACACTAGCAAACTTATTACAACTCAACTAGAAACAATAATAATAGAGTGGTGTAACAAGACTTGGATATGATAATAACTAAAAACTTGAAAGAACCTCAAAATCTTTGGAGACTCAAAATATAGTCGAGGCATGCTTCTGATAAGCGTTGTCCTAAAGACAATTATTCGCTCTGCACTGGATACAAGCAGACTACAACGATCGTCTCAGCAGGATATAACGACTCACTCCGATAGAACTGCAACCTCGAACTACTCGGATCTGGTAAAACTCTTGGATATTTGCTCTCAACTCAACACAAGATGAAAAGAAAGAAAGAAAGAAAATGAGAGAATTCTTCCATTTGAAGTGAGATGCTACAAATGAAGAAACAAGTTGTTATTTATAGGCTAGCAACTTAGTAACTTTTCAAAATACAAAATAAAATCAAATAAATACAAAAATTGAAACATTTGTCAAATTTTACTCATTTTAGTTGGTACTTGACAAAAATCACATATAGCATTCAAATTGAAGAAACTACAAAATTAACTTTCATATATGTTAAATTTGTACATGAAACTTCATCTTAGTTTGATGGTTTCAATCCAATTTGAAGTTTCCACCAATGAATTTAATTTACACAATTAAATTTAATTTTTTATATTTCAAATATTCATCATCTTACTTGTTCTTTCACTATAAATATCCAACACAAATAAAATAAAAATTATGAGCATGTTTGATAATGTTCTCGTTTTTTATTTTGTTTTTTTAAAAAAGATGTCAAATTTGAGAAACTAAGAAAAGTAGTTTCTTTTAATTTCGTTTTTATTTAGTATTTATATTTAACGCTCAATTTCAATAATCTGTCTTCACAATTGGCTCATTGATGTTGAGGTGTCTATGATAATGTGTGAGCACTCATCAAATCTTGGGTTCGAAACACAAATTTAAGAAAAAAAAAAAAAGAGAAGAAAAAAAAACAAACTAAAGCAGTACAGAGCAATGGAAGTGTTTGAATGAGAGGAGGTTAATACTCTCTGTAGGAGTAAAACAGGAATAAGAAAATATTATTGCAAATCGTTTTTAAATTTCTTACTAAATCATTAAAGGCATGTTCGGTAGAAGTCTAAAAACAAAAATTTGAAAACAAAAAGATTGAATGAAAACATAATTATATTTTATATATGTGTTTGGTAACAGATTGAATAATGGGATTCTAATTTAAACCGTTGTTTAAAATGTGTTTCATGCTATATTTAAAAATCATAAATATTAGTTATAGTTAACCACTAAATATTAGTTGATAATAAATAATTATTAATTTATTTATGAACATGTTTATGTTTAAAAATTATAATTATTATTAGTATATAAAATTTGGATGGTGAACTAAAAAGGCCATAAAAATTAAATTAATTAGATGTTGACGAGGGAAGGTGAATAGAATCTTCTAGGAATAACAACTTGGAGCACTTTTGAAAATAATATTGGTACTAATATGTGATGTTTAATAGTGTTGTCAAATAATGGTCTTTCCATCTTCAACAATCTTCAAACTCTAATATAGTCGTCATCATGACATGTACAGAACCAATCCATTGTTTTCATATTGAAAAACTGGAACCAACATCCACGAACGAACCACATAAGTTTTCCACAATCTCTTCAAAATCATCAATTTTTTTTTTATAAATTTTTTCTTGCATTTTTCTATCTTCAATCGACTCTTCCAATAATGCTTGATGTCATTCATCTACTGATTCAAAGCTCGTCTCATGCAATTCTCTGATTTTTGCTATTTTAGATGAATTTGAGAGGTTTTTAGGGACAATATCTGGATATACACCATCAAGTGAGCTTTTCTTAGGGATGCCAAAGGGATGTGTGTTTATAATCAATAGGGACAAATTTGAAAGTTTAATTGATGATACACTTAGAGCATGCTTATTTGACGTGTGACATATTTTATAATCAATAGGGACAAATTTGAAAGTTTAATTGATGATACACTTAGAGCATGCTTATTTGACGTGTGACATATTTCTTATTTTTGTTCTTTTTAGCTCTTTTTCAAAATAGACCTCCCTAATTTAACATATAGAAGAATTTCCCATCAAAGTTTTGTGGTGATTTTAGACTTATACATTACATTAGTCAATTGAATATTAATATATATATATATTTTCTATAGTTTTTTTTATTAGTACACTTCTATTGAATTTTTATTTTTTATTGAATCTATTTTGGTTACTATTTTGCTTGATAAAATTATAAAATTATAAATTTGTATTTATTATTTTATTTTTTTTCAAATTTTTTTATTACTACACTTTCAAATTTTTTATTAGAAGTTAATAATTTAGTAATTATTTAAGATATCTCAAGCACTCCTTTTAACTAAATAAATCCTTCCATCTAAAACGAGGGTATATATTCATGATTTTTTCATCCACAAGATACTTTAGCAAGGTAGAAAATTAAAATTTGAAAAAAATATTTACTTATATTTCTAAACTTTCGAGTTTATATGAGCAACATTCTATTCAAATAAACATTGGGTGACACTTATACTTCTATCAATTAAACTCCTAAACTTTTAATAAATGAATCAATTTGGACTGGAAGCTAGAATTTTCTTTAAAAATAGTCATCAATTCTAATATTCCATTTTATTAATCTAACAATGGAAAAAATCAACACAGATGTAAGCATTCATGCATTGATGATTTTTAAAGATAATTATAATAAATAAATAGTCCATATTCCTTTACATATGACAATATGAGTTTAATTAATTAGATTAATTTTTTAGACAATATACAGAGTAGGAGAATTAATTATAATAGTATACTGAAAATATTTGGAGGGGTGTAAATAAATTGATATCACTGGAAAAGGAAAGGATAAAGTTCGGAAACACATTAACTACCGTTCCCCCCCAAAAGATAATAACTAACTAACTAACCGCTTAAATTCAAATATGTGTAACTGAATTAGAGTGAAATAGGGTGTACAAACACAACTCTTCCTTCTTTATACTCTTTTACTTCTTTTAACAACTCTGTTTTCTTCAAAATCATGGATTCTCCTCTGTTTTCTTTCAACGTTTTCCCTTCCACTTCTACTACCAATTCAACTTCAAATCCCCGCCGGAAACGGACTAAATTCATCAAAACAACTACTTCTGGAACCGGCAAGCCGACGAAGCAGGCAAAGAAAGCTCCCAACAATATCACTCCCCCCTGTTCCGAGTGCGGCAAGAAATTCTGGTCATGGAAGGCTCTGTTCGGCCATATGCGCTGCCACCCTGAGCGTCAATGGCGAGGAATCAATCCGCCCCCAAATTTCCTCCGCCCTTTCGCCGCCGGATGCCGGCCGGGGAACGGTGGAGGACTACAAACCAAGGCCATATTCTGGAATTTTGGATTTGAATTTGCCTCCTCCTCCTCCACCAATGGAGGAGATTGAACAAGAATCTTCATCTTCCTATTCATCAGGTTGTTTGGTCTCAGATTAGGGCTTAATTAATTCAACCATTTTAACATTGAGGGATTTTCATTTTCCCTTGATTTTGGTATTTTCCTAAATAGGGAAACCACTAAAGGAAAACTAAAAGATTTGTTTGTATAAAGTATTTACACAAATTAGGAAGGTTTAATTTGTTGTTCAATACTCATACAATTACACATTATGATTCTTAAATAAATTTTATGTGAAGTTATTCTTTTTGCTATGTGTTTGATATTTTGATTAATACGCAATGAATTCAAAGAAGATTTGGGTATATAATATTAGATTTTGTACTGATTTTAATCCTTATTAACTTAACTTATTGAATGTAGGAGTGCGCCAAATTGAATGAGTATCTAAAATTCAAAAAGATTATTTGGTTTAGAAGAAGAATTATTATGAGGAAATAAATAAATATTGCATAATAGTCAGTGTAATAATTTCTTCTAAATGTTTGTTCCATCCTCCATTGTCTCCAAGTCCACTGCCATCACTGCATCATTTGATCTTCAACATGCTGCACAAAATTCACATAAACTAACAATTGGCCTAATTTTTTTTTCTCACGGGTTTTCATCTTAGCTAGTGTTCCATCATAATCCATGTCTCCCTACTTATCAAGGGTCCTCTCCACAACTTTCTAAAGAAAAAAAAAAAAAAAAAGGTCATCTCCTTAGCTTTGGTCCATTTTTTTCGTTTTCCAGGGAACTATCACACTAAATTAACTTCTAATCTATCCCTCAAAAACAAGAGAAGAAAAAAATTCCAGAGCCAAATTTAAACCCAGAAGCTTTGAATCAATGAAAATCAACAATTCATCAAACCCTCAAGCCCCCAAAAAATAAAAATGAACAAAACCCACCACATCGAAAAAATCATCAAATTCGACGATGGAAGAAAAGATTTATACTGATTAATTGAAATGATAAGGTGATTTTGAAGAGAAATTGAAATAAATTTTTTGATCGAGTCAGAATCGCCTCCAACTTAAGGATTTTTCATTTCGACTACAGTAATTGAGATTTCTTTTTCCCTCTAGTAGAAGTTCAAGTTGGACCAATATGTTGAGAACGCTGGCCAATAGTTCCGTAACTAGTCGTAGTATGAGGCTTGAAGAAGTTCTCGTAAGAAGAGTATGAGGACCAGCTGAGGGATAGCAGACTGGTTATTCTTCGATCAGAGTAAACATTTAGGGTTAAATCGCATAGCTTGAGAGATTTTCATGGTGAGAAAATACACGATACAAAAATTGAATGAAAAAAAAATTGAAAAATGAAGATGGAGAAGAGAAAAGGAGAGAATATGCCATCCCACCCACCAAATGATTATTAAATTAATATATTTCCTCAATCATCCATGTAGAGTTAGCAATTTAACCTTCAAACCTCAAGGACTAAAGTGTTCATTTTGAAACCTTGGAGACCAAATAAACATTTAATTCAAAGACCAAAAGCATATTTTCTTCTTTTTATTATAAAAAGAAAACAACAATAAAGTACATATGAAGATGAAGACGATATCATGTACACAAAATTTAAAATCATGATTATGTAAGTTGACATGATTCTCATAAAATTCTTCTCACTAGAGCAATAAATAAAACATTTACGCATGATTTGTTTTTACAATAAAAAGACGCACGTTGAGTTTTGAAAGTAAGGCCAAGAATAACATTAGATTTTTATATGAACTTAAAAATATTATACAATTTTATTGTCACCGTTAAATTTAAAGAAAAATAATTTTAAAAAACTCCACGTAATAATGGTTATGGTACTTAATCTTATATTAGTAAAAGGAAAAATTATTTCAATAATACTGAAGATTTGAGATTGTTGTGGAAGCCCACATTGAGGCATTGTGAGTTCTACATTTCAGCCATAAAAATGGGTGGGAGAACTCTCTTTGTTTTCATTCTCAATATGAGAAAAGGAAAGACTTTGTGATCAATAATCTTCTCTTCCCATCTAGAAAATTTCCATAACATTAGAACTTAAATGTAATGAATATTTAAAAGAGGTCAAAATTATAATATAACTCTTTCTTCAAGTATTTGAAACCTCCCATGTCTCGACATGCCACTCGAGCCTAAACCAACCAAACCAACGACGGTCTACCTTCATCCTTCTTTTTATACCTTCTCTATTTATAACAAATCATCATAACAATTTTCTTAATTAATTACTAATATACCCTTAATACTCTAATACTATTCCCTATTCTACCCATTATAAAAGACAACATGATGTAACATGAAGTAATCTAATCTCATTCTTGTAAGAAATGTGAAACACATATATTAACTTTGTATGTAAATATATACATTATCCTGTGCCTCTATCAACTTCAGCTCGAAACTACGATATTATAGAAAGACTAACTTACTGAATTTCGTTAGAAAGATCAGAGATGATATACCTAACTGTACTTGTGTGTGTATAAATAACAAGGTGTAAAAGACTGTCCAAGAGAGAGGGACAGGATACTTCATCTTTCATCATAAGCCTTATGAAACAAGAAGCTCAGTTTCCATAGGAGCATCATCTTTAACCAAATATCTTGATGGTGGTCCAATCATACTCAATATTACCTGCAAAGGACGAATAGATATAATAAATGGCTCAATCAGTCCTCCATAAAAGATCAAGCGATGTCGGTTATTATAAGAATGGATAGTGTTTGAACTTACAGGTAGAAACATGAGGCCATGGAGGAAACCGATGATGACCAATGCAAGGTACATTTGGAAGTAATAAACCTGCAGAAATCCCATAGTCAATATTTGTTTTTTTAGATTCTCAAAAGAGAGTAGCATGAATTTTAAGAAGGAATAAGGGTAAATCAGATACCACAAATATTTCTGTTTTCGCGAAGCATAGAACGATGACCCCAACCAGCTTTGTGAGAGTAATCCCACTGCAAAACATGTGCAAATAATAATTTCTGAAAAATGCCATCATATGGATGCTGGGGAATACAACAAGACAGAAACAACTTAACAACCTTTCAAAGAGAACTCATCGGTTATAATGATTATGAGAAATATCCTCTTTACTTTTTGAAATTAAAATGGAATAATCATATTTTAAGAAACAACCGATTCTAAGAATAACCACTATCGCGAGAAGTAGAAATACCCCTCTTTTTGAAAATGTTGAGTAGCCATGCACAAGGAAAAACTGAGTCAAATGTTGTCGACAAAGTGGAAAGCATCATGGGAAATCGTTTCTTTTTACAATCAAATCTTCCAACGATGGATGTCATCCATCTTTTATTGAATATGATCCCCAGATGCACCAAGTACTGAATATGTTGAAGCAACAAAATAAGAAAATCAAACAGTGTCTACCTGAATACAGAGGCTCCCATTGTACTCAAAGCCTCCTGTGCTCGCTGGCTTTTGTCACCACAGCTAACCTACAAGAGGGCATTTGGCCAAATATGTTATTAAATCATAAAATCAATAATAACAACAATAATAATAATAATTTAAAAAAAAGGGTAAGACACATGGTGCATCATCCAGTAATGAGCTAGCTAGCTATTTGACTCCATAGCATTTCCCATAAAATAGTATGCTAATCAATGGTCTGGTTATAAAAATGACATGCCGGTACTCCACCATGACCATCAGAAACCACACCATGGGTTCACGATTACTTAAGCCCCAAAAATTTTGCATAAAGTCTTCGAATAAGTCAAGTAAATTAAACCATGAATTAAATAGCCTGATGAAGTGATTAGGGTTGGTACTAACCGAAAATGCATGAACTAAATGGACGCAAAACTCAACAGCAATTCCTATCGACATTAATATGTTAACAACAGAGACTGCATTTAGTTGAATTTTCAGAATTGCCATTACTCCCTGCCAAAAACGAAAAAGAGAAATCAACACTTCTGAAAAGAACTTAAACTTCACGAAGTCAAAACATATATAAACGGGTATTGAAAGTCAGAAATTAAATAAAAGAATAAAATAGTAATAGACTCCTCAAAAAGGAAATATTAGTAAAGTAGTCATTGTAGCAAGAGAGATACCATGAGATCAATAATAATCATAGCCAAAACAAGTATAATAATTCCCGAACTCCACAAACTGCATTTCAAAACCAATAGATCAAAGTATGATGAAATAAAGAAGCGGCATTTTCACGCTACAAAAAGAACGTTGTACTTAATGTCAGCCAAACACAAAATGAAATTCATACCTAGATGTGATGACCAGAGAGACAATAAATATGGCACCTGGAATTGCATCACAGAAAATCCTCAGTGAGATTCTTAGAAATCTGGTTAAGACATTAATAAAGCCAATAAAATAACACAGGGACCTATATTATTAATAATATAACAACAATTGTTAGTTTAAGAAAGATGTACAAAATGTTTAACAAAGTGCTATGCCCTTGAAACGTAATTAAAGTTATCAAACACAGGTGAACAAATTCCCCTAGCACACTTTGCAAAAAAAAAAAAAAAAAAAAGAACTGTTTTGGTTTCTATGTTCTCTGAAGTACTAACCAAGTGCTATGGCAATGTTCATCAAAGCTGTCTTCCATATATCAAGATATTGCTCAAAGAAAATATAGAAGACAGAGTATGGGAAGATTTCAATCTGCAATAGAGCAACTGTCAGTAAAATATAGGGATCTAAATCATAGAAATGCAATTCTACTGCTATCCAACTGAAATAAAGTAGGATCTAACGAATTATAACCGTTTTGGTTGCAGGTGCATTGACCCAATGAATTCCTTGAATATTGACAAGTAATTGTTAAAAGTAATAATTGACGCATGCTACTACAAAATTATATCAATCTCAGGTAAAGGCACAATATTCATTTAGTTTACATAGACATGAGACACTGACCCGGACACGACAATATGCCAATTTTAAAAAAAAAAAAAAAGTAGGGTACAGACACGAACACGTTGGGGATATGCTCTTTTTTATTATTATTTTTTTAGGATATATATAAATCTAACATAAAATACTAAATGAACTTTACTAAAAAAGTATAAAATGTCAAGTTAATTAACAATATAGGAGATGAAACGTTGAGGTTTCTAACTTTATGTTTATTTTTTATCTTTGGTTAAAAACATGAGTTTTCCTTATGTCTTTTTTTTTTTCTTCTTTGTCTTAGTTTAACATATAATTGATTTGGTGATGTAGGAATATCAAGAGTATTTTGGGTATTTCCTATAAAATAACAGATTGTATTCTCTTTTTAAATTCAGTTTTAATTTTAGAATAGGTGTGAAACCACCCTTTCCCTTTGGGTCTATTTAAAGGAAACATTATTAACATTTCATTCATTATTCAAATTCAATAAAACTTCTTCTCCAAGATTTCTCCAAGACTTTTAGTCTACACCATATTGGTATCAGAGCAACCTCGTGAAGGGACCTCATGACAAGTAATGGGCTCGGCAAACTTCCTACTCTTTCAACCCTTCCTCTTTCGGATGTGGAAGCATCTTTTTCTTCTTCTCCTCAAACCATCAACAGAAAGTTGAACAATTTAGAAACCACTGTCAACGGCATCATGGATAACATGATTACTATGCAAACTTCTATGGCGGGACTACAACAAACAACAGAAAAACTAACGGTGGACGTTGGAAGGATGGTTGATAATCAACCAAAAAATCATCAAGAAGCTCCTGCAGTGAACCAATCAATTGGGAACAATCAAGACCAGCCGTAAGATCTTCAACAAAGGATGGAAAACCAGCAACAAACCTTACAAAGCAATCAAGAATTGCCTCCACGGGTTCAAGGATTTCCTCCAAGAATTCAAGAACCAGCAAGATTCCCTCAAAGGTTCGAAAATAGAGAAGGGTGGCTGCAGAATAATGGTCAAAACCATCAGCACCTCCAAGGTTACCCACCTATCAGGCACATACCACCACATCTAGAAGGCTTAGATTCTGATTCATCCAAGGATGAAGACTACGCTACGCCTACCCTCAGCCGAACTATTAGGCAAGAACAATGCATCCAAATCAAAGATTTAACCCACTATTCCATCGCCAATATATCAAACACAAGGATACGGGAATCAAGAATGCTATCAAGATTGGCAAGCCCAACCCAATTGGAGGCAAGAAAGTGACTTCAAGATGAAGATAGACATTCCCACATATAATGGGAAGATGAACATCGAAATCTTTTTTGATTGGATTAAAAATGTTGAAATTTTTTTCAATTACATGGGAACTCCGGACAACAAAAAATTCAAACTTGTTTCGTTGAAATTAAGGAGTGGTGCGTCCACATGGTGTGATCAATTACAAGGCAACTGTTGCACTTATGGGAAGAGACCAATAACAAGTTAGCTGAAGATGCTGAAACTGATGAAGAAACGATTCTTGCCGGCTAATCATGAAAGACTTCTTTATAACCAATTTTAACATTGCAAACAAGGGACAAGAACAATTGAAGATTATACGAAGGAGTTTCACCAATTGAGTGCAAGAAATAACTTAGCAGAAAGCGACAACCAACAGGTGGCTCGATTTATTGACGTTTTAAGACAAGATATTAATGAAAAACTCCACCTCCAATCTATATCTTGTTTAGCCGAGGTTGTGTCTATAGCTTCCTCCACGATTGAAGAAGATGGTGCATTAAAGCAAAGGAGATGGTCTAATAGAAGGAGCAATTGAGACAAAAATGCATCTATTACCAAACGGTCTACAGTTGAGGCACCGAACAAAGGACAGAACCTGAATCAACGGCAAAGAAGTTGAAATAAAGGGCAGTCCCTCTCCTTTCTCTTCAAAAAATAACAATAATCCTTATAATAGACCTAATCTTGGAAAGTGCTTTAGGTGTGGTCAAACGAAGCACCTATCTAACGATTTCCCTCAAAGGAAGAATCTCACAATTCAAGAACATGAGGAAGAGGATGAGAATGTATACTCAAAAGAGGACATAAATGTGGCCCAACCGGATGATGGAGATACTCTCTCTTGTGTAATCCAAAAGGTCCTCTTGACTCTGGTAACCAAAATGAATCCACAAAGACACACGTTGTTTAGAACCTGTTGTACTATCAATGGGAAGGTGTGCAACGTTATCATTGATAGTGGTAGCTCGGAGAACATGGAAGTCTAAGAAACTTGTGCAACATCTTAAATTGAAAATTGACCCCCACCCAAGCCTATATAAAGTGGGATGGATTAAAAGGGGGGGAGAAGTTGTCGTTAATGAAATTTGTACGATTCTATTGTCAAGTGGAACACATTACAAAGATCAAATCATATGCGATGTCCTAGATATGGATGCTTGTCACATTCTACTTGGAAGACCATGGCAATACGATAACCATACCAAACACAATGGTAATGCCAATACCGATGAATTTGAATGGATGGGTAAAAAAGTGATCCTTGTACCTATTAATTCGAAAACTCCTATGAGCAAACATACCATCAAGGAGAAGCACAAGGTAAACTTATTTCCTATCATGCCTTCGAAACAAGCTTGGGCAAATGCAAATTCATTCAAACTAGCTTTGTTTGCCCATGACAAATCTGAGGCCTTACTACCAACACCTGTGGACAGCAAGGTGCAGAACCTTTTAGCCAAGTTTCCTTTCATTACCAAGGTCCCAAATGACCTACCTCCACTCAGAGACATCCAACATAACATAGATTTCATCCCCGAATCATCTTTACCTCACTTGCCCCACTACTGAATGAGTCCTAGTGAGTATCAAGCCCTCCAAACTATCATCCAAGATCTTTTACAAAAGAAACATATCCAACCTAGCCTTAGCCCTTGTGCTGTCCCAGCCCTTTTAGCCCCCCAAAGAGATGGTAGTTGGCGCTTATGCATGGATAGTTGTGCGATCAATAGGATAACAATCAAATATAGATTCCCAATTCCAAGAATTTCAGACCTACTTGATTAATTAGCCGATGCAAAGGTATTTTCCAAGGTGGATCTACATAGTGGATATCACCAAATAAGAATTAGACCAGGGGACAAGTGGAAAACCGCATTACAAACTAACCAAGGATTGTTCGAATAGCTAGTAATGCCCTTTGGGCTATCATACGCACCTAGCACCTTTATGAGACTCATGAACCAAATATTTTACCATGCATCAAAATTTGTGGTCATTTACTTTGATGACATCCTAATTTACAGCAAGACCATCAATGACCACCTTACACAACTTCAGGAAGTATTTTCTATCCTTGAGTCTAACACTTTATACATCAATTCTAAGAAATGTGCTTTCTAATGTAGCAACATCAAATTCCTTGGCTTCATCATTGGACAAGAAGGTGTCCAAGCGGATCCTCAAAAAATTGAAGCCATCAAAGAGTGGCCAATTCCTAAATCGGTCAAAGAGGTTCAATCTTTCCTTGGCTTAGCATCTTTTTACCGTAAATTTATAAAGAATTTTCGATCAATAGCTGCCCCTCTAACTCACTGCTTAAAGAAAGGTAAATCTGCATGGTCTAAAGAGACTTTGGATAGTTTTAATGTCTTAAGGGAAAAACTAGTCAACCCACCAGTTTTAGCCCTTCCAGACTTTACAAAAATATTTGAAGTAGCAGTTGATGCAAGTTCTATAGGCATTGGGGCTGTTCTTTCACAAGAATCTCACCCTTTGGAATTTTTTAGTGAAAAGTTGAGTGAAGCTAGACAAAAGTGGTCAACCTACAAACAAGAACTTTATGCTTTAGTAAGAGCCCTCCATCAATGGGAGCATTACCTCATATGCAAGGAATTTGTTCTAATAACCGATCATTACTCTTTAAAATTCCTACATTCTCAAAAGAGTATAAACCGAATGCATGCTAGACGGATTTCTTTTATACAAAAATTTGATTTTGTCATTAAGCATACCTCCGGGATTACTAACAAAGTAGCTGATGCCTTGAGTAGAAAATCATCCTTGCTTACTATGCTTCAAAGTAATATTATTGCCTTTGATCACTTACCAAATTGTTATGAAAATGACCCCGATTTCCATGATATTTGGCAAAAATGTTCTTCTAACTCTCCTCCTAAGGACTACCACCTTTTGGATGGATTTTTATTTTTTGGTAATAGGTTATGTATCCCACAAGGATATCTAAGAAAGGCTATCATCATGGAAGCTCATTCGGGCGGCTTAGTAGCCCATTTAGGCCGTGACAAAACCTATGAAACTCTAGTCATACGTTTCTTTTGGCCTCAACTCCGTAAGGATGTAAACAACTTAGTCAAAAGATGCTTTACTCGTCAAATATTCAAAGGTCACGCTCAGAACACCGGTTTGTATACTCCTCCCCCAATTCCTTATAATATTTGGAAAGACTTATCAATGGACTAGTTTTGCCAAGAACAAAACACCACTTCCATATGAATTGTCCAATTCCAGAAATCACGAGAAAATCAACATAATAGAAACAATGTATTTAAATATCATCATATGAACCACGTCTCAATTGGTCATTCCCATAAAGAAAGAAGACATGATCGTTTGGCTCAATTAAAGACAAGGTTTATAGTCCTCAACGATGCTATGTCCTTCTCTTCTAAGTCAGCCTTTCGAACGCTCACTGAGACCACCCAGAGTTGATGATTCCTACTGTGAACAATGTTTGGAGGTTTAAGGTCTGGAGGATTTCCTTTGCTTAGTTCCTAATTTAGGCTATCGCCCCCTCAATCTGTAGGTTGTGCTGTTCTAATGGACTAATCCTTGGACAATCTCTTCCAACAAAGCTCTTTTGCATTTATGAGATGATCTTTCATCTTCCCTTTGGGTTGTCCTTGCATCTACCTAAAGACGTTCACATTTGGTTGGTTTGTGGAAGCCCTCACTGGCAGGCAGTTTAAGAAAAAAAGCTAAAACCTTTTAGAATTGTATAAACTAAAGAAATTAAAGAATTTTTGAAGAAGATATCTAGTCATTTGGATACTTCTGTTAGTTTACAGTTGATGTTTTCATGATAGAGTACCCATCATAAAAAATTCTTCCGTAATTACTGTGTTTTCTTTAACAATCTTGGTTGGAAGGTTCTTCTATTGTAGTCTCCTCTCAGGCGAGGTTTTCTTTTCCCCCAACCTAGACTGTTCTTTATCTTTTGTCCTCCAGTAAATCATATTGTTCTATATATATGTAGTTATATGGTGCAGGTAAAATGTCTTTATTTAATTTTGCATGATACTTTGACATAAGTAAACTTCAAATTTTCTCTTCAAACTTCTTCTAACCACTTCGATTTTTTTCATTTCCAATTAATCAATTTGTGTCCAAGCTTCTTATATTCTTCATCAAGATTATCTCGTATTTCTGTATTATCGTTTTCAATAACATGCAGCTTTCTTCAACAGAAACCTTTAACTTTAACTTATACAAAAACTAAAGAGGGTACACTTTTAAACATCTAGTATTTCTTGTAGTTTGGTATAGATAAGAAACTATTGCATATTTTATTCAGCAGCTGTGAGGTCTAATGCAGAAAAGCATTCAGAAAATCGGTTGGCTTTCCAAAACAATTCAAACCTTCAAAGAATCAGAAATCTTTGAGCTAAACTCCTTTGCAGCTCGCAGTGCATTTACATAGTCACCCTGCAAAGAACAAGGGTTTACGAAGATCTTAACTAAAAAAGTGCGAACACTGAGTTCAAAATCATGAATAATACTATTCTACTGGCATACTTGTTTGTTAAGTGGTGTGTGATAGCTCCGAAACTCAGAAGCTTTTATGATACCACTTTCATAACCTGAAATAAGAACAAAAACAAACAGAGTTAACCAGGATTTAACGCATTCAGTAGCCGAGAAGAAAAGTACGCACAAAAAGACTATCAAAGGAAAAAAAAAAAAGTCACAAAAACAATGGAAATGTTAAGTTAATACCATTCAAGTTCACACTATTGGTATAAGCTCCATGACCACCCTTTGCACAATCAGCAGATGGTAAAGAATTGAGGAACCACGGAAGCTTCTCCTGGAATTGCACTGTAGTTGGACGGTCAGCAACCAAATCTGAGTGGTGAAAGCACTGAAAACAAACAGAGATTAGCCCATGCCCGTTTCTTTGGGCATCAAACTACCCTCATGTCACTCGATTAATGCACAGGCTATCTGATAACATTGATTCAACTTGAACAAAAGGCAAGGCATCTTAGGGGCATTTGGTATTTGGTAATGCGGTTTCAGAAACCCACACTATTTGGCATCACTCATCAGCATCCACAATTCCAAATCCACCAAAAATATCATAAAAACCAGTTACTTTATTTAATTTAAATTACTTGTTATTACCTATTAAATTAAAATAGTTATTTTAAATCTAGTATGAATTAAATTATTAAACTATACATTACCAACAAACTTAAATAAACTTTTTTTTTGTAATTGTTTAATAAAAAAATAAGTAGACTACTTTAGAGTTTAGACCATAAAAATAAATCTAAGCACTTAAAAAAATTTTATCCCACGTACCAAACACAGCTATCTATCCAATTCTCAAGCTTCTTACCCCACCGTACCATATACCAAATGCCATCTTTATAGTAATGAAAACTATGTAACAGAAATAGAACTTTACAGTTGTACAATCTTTGCACAGTCCTTCACTTGAGTCGCAGGAACCTTCATCCGGAAAACAGCAAGGAGGCTGGAGAAAGAAATTGTCATACTTCAGTAATCATGAAGTGGTGTCAGGTTGGACAATTGTATTAAAGAGAACTGATGTTAGAGGAGGGGCATATAGAATCATGCAAAATAATTATGGTCATTTAAGAAGAATTATATGCAGTAAGGTCAAAATATATAGTTGGAGCTTGCAGAAAATCTCAAGTTGTGGGACGAGGTGCAACCATCAGCAGTAAAATAAAGCATTGGCAAGGAAAGAAAATAGACCTATGGAGTTCTAACCTGATCATCAGGTGGACAATAAGAACCATTTGTAAATTTCCGGCAGCAACCAAATGCCTCTGGTGACAACCATACAAGAAAATCATCAAGCCATGACGCTGCTGGTTTAGCAATGTAGTTCAACTCTGGTGTCAATGACGCTCTTGATATCTGAAAGGAGAATGTAATAAGGTGAATAATGTGTAACTGTTAGGTATCGAGGTCCCTGCACTCAGAGAAGACACAAACACTTCCAAGAAGACACCCAAACACCACCAAAACAGGGGATATCAGCCACTCTATGTAATACTATTATACATCAACAGATAACTCAAGAGTTCAACGATTCACAAGCTCAAAATACTAAGAACAGAGCAAGAAGAAGATGATGAAAATAACAAGAAAACAACGAAACCAATCGGCATTCGAGAGAGCCGCTTCTCCTCCAAGTGAGCTTTCACTTGCCAAAATATCCCCCCCCCCCCCCCCCCCCCTCTCACACTGAATTCCAAAACCCTGCAAAAACCCTTCAGCTGGTCCCCTCCTTGCTTTCTGCTTGCCAAATTCCTTTCTTACCCTTCTTCCTTTCACATACTTTCATAATAGGAGGTCTCACAGTAACTTATAAGAGAGAAAGAAGCATGTCATACCATCAAGCAAGATAATACACACAAAAGTCACCGTTTATGATGTGCTTAGTGCAAGGTATGCACATAGTTAAACATGGTGGATATATTTTACCCAACCCCAGCACGCATATATCTGCCACTTTTGGGCTTAACAAACAGTGAAGCAATTAACTCTCTTTTCGGCCAATTTAAAGCTGAAATAAAGGAAAAATAATTTTATGCAATTATTAATAACTGTAACCACAGATTTGGCATACCTCATTCAACAGGGAGTTTGAATCACACTGGCTGATGGAGCACAGCTGATTTGTATGTCTAGATTTTGAGCTGAGTAGCATTATTAAACATCAGATTGATTAGCGTTTCAACGTAAATCATTGAAACTATGCAAAGATTGTACAACTGTAAAGTTCTATTTTCTATACATGTATTCAGGTGAATATTTTTCAGAAGTCATTATCTCATGGTTTTCATTAGTTTGTTCCCACAATTGACAAACTTCATTGAGGTTGTACTTTCCGAAATTTGGGGCTCGTGAATGGAAATTTCAAGTAAGGCCTTAAACAGCCATCTGGTCATAGTTCTTATAAACAACAAAAACAAACGAAGAAAACTGTTTTCAGAATGGACTTGCAAACAAGGTCAGGGATGAGTTGAGAAGATTTCCCAAGAAAGAAAGCTTCAAAATACTTAACATATATGCAATGTCAAGACACCTGTCATTCTACGGGAGTATTTTTCACTTGGATAACAGTTTTAATTTCTTGTTCCACTTCCCCCAAATGCTCTCTCGCAGTTTTTAGGTGGTGAATTATAGCTAGTTCGAAGACAACTATTATGTCTCCATTTGTGCCTTCTCCGTTTATTCCCTAAATTTTTTTAATTGTATATTCCCACTTATATGCACACAAGCACACAGATACGTATAATTGAAACAGGTATATAGAAAAACTAAGATACCTATAATTGTAATCCTTCACAACAAAATATAATGGTGGCCCAATTCGTAGATATTCCGCAAGATCGTCAAAATAATCCTGATAAAAGAAAAGAAGAAGAATAAGATGGCAGGGAACAAGCATGAAAGAAATGAAAGAAAACTACTCATAAGATTCTGAAAACCAAACAGGAAGCTCAAACCTGAAGGTAAGAATCTCGTGGGAGGACAATCTTTTGTTCCAATCCAACCTCAATCTTTGTAGATAATGCCTATAATGATTAAATAAAGGAGTAAAAGCAGTTAAATCTTGCCAGGTATAGCATTTAATCACAAGCAGTTTACATTGATGAACTAATACACAAACATGCATCAACTCTCCTTGCATGGGCATGCATGAATTTAACAAAAACTATTCCAAGACAGTTTTTTTATCATTGGGATGCTGTTACACTCTTGGTCAATCAATTTTAGAAGATTTTTGAAGGATGAAGAAATATTGGAGTTTCAACGGCTATTGGCTTCTCTCGAGGATCAAAGTTTGATCGATAGGCACGATTCTAGACGCTGGAAATTGGAGTCCTCAGGTTCTTTTTCTGTTAACTCTCTTTTTAAGCATCTAGTGGCATCCCCTCCTATGGATGTTAAGCTTTATAAAGCTTTATGGAAATCGAGCTGTCCAAGAAGAGTTAATGTAATTATTTGGATAATTTTTGGAGCGCTTAATTGCTCAAAAACTCTTCAAAGAAAGCTTCCAAGTCACTCATTATTGCCCTCAGTTTGTCCTCTTTGTTTGATGGATAATGAAGATTCTCATCATATTTTATTTGGATGCTGTTATTCGATGAAATGTCGGAGGAAGCTTTTTTCTTCATTTAAGCGTCATTGGGTTTGGAGCAATGATTTCAAGTCCAACTTCATTCAAATTTTAGTGGGTCCTTCATTAAAAGTACAGGCACAAACTTTATGGGGTAATGCAGTGAAAGCTCTCCTTTCATAAATTTGGTTTTAGAGAAATCAGCAAATATTTCAAGACAAGCCACTTCCTTATTCTGATCGTTATGAGATTGCTCGAGACAAAGTCTCATCATGGTGTTCTCTATCTAAACACATTGCTGATTATTCAACTCAAGCTATTTGTTTAGACTGGAATGTTTTTAGTGCTTCTTCAGGATTTTAGTCTATGTTTTGTATTATGGTTCTAGTCTTGTTTTGGCAAGTTTGCAGTTTTTATTTTTGTTTCCTCTAATGTACTTTGAACATTTGACTCACTCATTATTTTAATGAAAAGTCTAGTTTCCTTTTTTTGGGGGGAAAAAAAAAACTATTCCAATGACACGTTCACTCTATGGCCAATTATAAGCAAAGTAAATAGAAAACGAGAAACTTACGATGCTTCCTAAAGTTAAGCCAACAAAGATGGTAACCACAACAATCTTAACTCCCCAAAGTCCAAGAAGGGGTGCATGAACGTCCTAAAACAGAATAACAATTTAATGTTTAGAGAAGAACACAAGTGAAAATGTACCAGTATTCCAAATCTATGGCAGAATAATAAAAGTATTTAGTTGCTCAAATCTTAATGAATATTCTACCGTAACAGGGTTTCTGCCAAAATCTACAAATGTACCTTCATGTACCGAGAAAGAAGCCCAGGTCTCCCCTGATTGAAGCCTAAAATTTATTCCAATTGTCTAGTCAGTACTAAAAAGATTCACGAGTGGTAACGAAAGTAGATCTAACTTAGACAAGCAACCATAGATTATACATAACCGAGAACTTAAATAGAATAATGCAGTTTCAGAAAGTTTTCACAAGAACCTTGGTTGAGTTCATCAGAATGGGGAGGAACTTTTATGCATGGAAAACAGTCGACTCTGTGATCCTCGGCTCTCAAAATATCAAACACTATAAGAGCTACAAATGCCGACAGTTGAAGAATAAAATCGAGCAACACTGCCAGAGCTAAATAAAAAGGAAAAAGAGAGAAGAAAAGAAGGCAGTTAACTGGGATGACAAAGATAACAAGTATTTCTTGGCAATGAAGTAAGATGGGGAAAAATCTTCTCACCAGCAAACATGGAAAAAACACGACATGCTGGCATGGGAACAAAAGTTCCAACGGCAAAAGCCAAGATCTCGGACAAACTAGCTAATGTTATGGAAGGACCAACTTCAACCAGGGCACTGCTTATGCGCTCTTCTAAAGTCAACTCATATGGTTGTCGTTTCACAGCATGTACTAATATACACATGTTATCAACTCCTACCTGATTAAGGCAACAAAGAGCGAATGTCAGGTAATGACTTCCACTAGTAAACAAATATTTTAAGGAAAGAAGAAATCAAAATTACTCCATTCATTTCCAATACGTGAAATGAACATCCACTGGATTTAGTGCACCCTTCTGTTGGTACTAACAAAAACTTCAAGAAGATGCTAAAGGGGCCATTAACTTAAAAGGAATTCAAAATGCCGAAAAATTACACTTTTGGTCTCTGATTGTCTCATTTTGGTTGCATTTGGGTCTCTGCACTTTATCAACAATTTTATTCTTGAGGTTTGCTGATGTAGTAGGATTAGAGTAAATTAAAGTATCTTGGTCGTTTCCTTAATTGATTAGGATTAGAATTAGTTTCCTCGGTTTACTAGGATTAGGATTAGTTTGCTTTCCAATAATTCTCTATGAATAGAATAATTGTTTTCTTGTATTGATAACTGCTCAAAGTGTATAATTTCTCTCTATTATTTCTTAAGGAGGAAAAGGGTTTCTTAAATAAAAGAAACACCAATTACACATATGGAAAGAATAATTACATAAGGAAATTAAAACATATAGCAAATATAAGCACAATAAATACAATGAGATATTAATAAAAAAAGGAAATAATCAACACTCCCCCTCAAGCTGGTTTAAAGATATCATTCATGGCCAGCTTGTCAATCAGGTTGTTGAATTGCCACTTTGGGAGTCCTTTAGTTAATACATCTGCAATTTGTTCTGTTGTCGGAAGATAGGTATGCATATTATTCCAGCATCAATCTTCTCCTTTATGAAATGTTTATCAACTTCTATATGTTTTGTCCTATCATGAAGGACTGGATTATGGGCAATAGAAATCGCTGCCTTATTAACACAATAAATGCGCATGGGAATTGTCTGATAGAATTTCAGCTCGTCAAGTAGTATTCTTATCCATATACCTTCACAAATACCATGGGCTAATGCCCTAAATTCTGCTTCAGCACTACTTCTCGCGACCACACTCTGTTTTTTACTGCGCCAAGTCACAAGATTTCCTCCAACAAAAGAACAATAACCAGAAGTGGATCTTCTATCCGTAGTACTACCTGCCCAATCTGCATCATCAGTATAAACTTCGACATTCAGGTGCTCATGCTTTCTAAACATCGGGAGACTTTTCCTTTTCCTTTGAACATTGGACTGATGCAAACAAATGAGGCCCTCTGCCTTTTGGACTTCCTGGAGAGAGAATGTTGTTGCAGACGTTATTTTCTCTATCTATATTGGGAAGAGCATCACCATTTACTTCAGCCGTTAAGATTCTCTAAATGAAGAGCAAGAGTCTTCCAAAATGCTATTATGGTTTTGTCGAGCTATCAGGGGTTGGTGCATGAATAAACACTTGAGTAGCATTTAATAGGGAGTTTAATTTCCAAATATCAATTGAAGATGAAAACGGCTGGGCGCCTACTTTCTCTTTCCTTCTCAGATTTGAATTTTGATTATCCACAACCTCGTTCACATCAGCCCTGTTAGGCTCCATCTTTTTTTGTGATGGAGATTCTTGTGATAGGCGTTTATCTTTCTTTGCAATTGAAATATGAGGATTTCTTGAATAATGTGGAGTAAATCGAGATGGTAACAGAAACTCCAAATCCGAGTTCAAAGGAAAGAACTCTAAACCTTCATCCAATAAACTTGATTCAAACGAACAACATCAACTGGATTTGAGAAGTCTTTTAGCAAAATAACTTCTTTGGTAGAACTAGGAGGATCAATTTCTTCAATGTCACCAAAATTTAAGAAAATATTGTCCTGCTTTGTATCTTTTATTTCTATGGTGGCTGGCATAAAACCACACAAGTTTTTCTTGACTTGAATTTTAGCATTGGATACATTTAGAAGGTGCAAGGTATCTGAGGCTATGTTTTCCAATCCTCCAAAGTAAGTTCCTATGGCTTCAAAAGTTTGTCTGCACCAATAATCTAAAGGCAAATTCTTAATTGAAAGCCATCCCCCATAACCTTTAGAAAACAATGGTCGACTGTGTTCGAACTTATTCCATTTCTCAAACTTGAGGTGAAAAGAGCCACATTCCTGCCATTTACCAGGATTTTCGACCAATTCCCCAATATTTCCTTGGTCCAGCTTGATTAAAGCATTGTCCGCAAACAATGGATTAATAATAACATCAGCCTGAAAGTATTCCTTTAGTGTTTTAGTAATTTCCAACCAGTCGTCAAATACAAACAATCTTGTTACAATCCATAAGTTGCTGAAATCTTCTTTAAAAACATCATAATTCTTTTGCACCCAAAAATGTGTCATGCTCTGTTTTTCGGGTCCTGAAACAGAGGCTACTGGTTTTGCTTTTTTCATGCTCTGTTTTTGCATTGATAAAACAAAGTATCTTTGTTCAGTCTTTTTTTTAACCATTTCTGCATAACTGGTCCCCTGTTTTGACATTTTGATGAATTTCTGATTTAGCCTTGGATTTTCCGATCTTTCTGAAGCTTCGAAATTCATCCGGAACTCCGAGAGCATACCATGGAAGTAATGCCATCCTCTCTAATCTTCACCTAAAGGAACATGAATGAAATAACGACCTCCAATGGCTGGCCAAACAACACAACGCATGATCCAACCAGATGATGCTCTAACTTTGGATAAACATGTTGCTCCGTAACCATCACGACCCTTCCTAAAGAAGAAACAAGGAATGGGACTCTGAATCAACTCGAAAATATTCTTCACAAACCATTGGAGATGAGACTGAGAGAGGAAGAGCACCTTGCTGACCTCCAAGTCTTCCACGAAAAATTTACCCGCTTCATTCCATATACAGAAACTAAGCCCATTAATATTACAACTTTTCACTTCCATGCTAAGACCCCAGTAATAAAATATAGGTTAGCCGGAGGGAGAACGACGACCTTGGAAATATTGAGGGACTAAGCAAGAAAGAAAATTGGGTGGCAATGGAGGTTGATTGGAGGGGAGGCTAGCCGGAGGAAAGTGGAGAGGAAGGGGAGAAGAGAGGGGAGAGAAGAGAGGAGAGAGGAGAGAGGAGAGAGAAGAGAGCAAACCTCTTTATTTTATCATTATTATTATGTAACATCAGAGTTTTATATTTTTCAAATATTTTAATTACTAAATTTAAAAAAACTTTTTTTTTCTTTTTTTTCTCTCCTCTCCCTCTTCCCTCCTCTTCCTCCCTCTCCTACTTCAATCTTCTTCCTTCTCCCATTCAAAGCTGATGTAGGGGCCTTTTGGGTACTTACTAAATGTTTAGGTTGATTGTATTTCTTATCTGTGTATTGATATTTTTATTATTTTTAGTTTATTAGTTATTGGTTTTATTTTTAGATTAGGTGTGAACAAGTCTCCCTCTTTGGATCTAGTTAAAGAGGTTAAGATTAGTTAGTTAGGTGTGAACAAACTCTTCCCTTTTGGGTTTACTTAAAGGGAGCCTTGTTATCCTTGTTATCATTTCTCATAATGAATAATAATGCTTGTTTTTCCAAATTCTCCAAGATTTGAATTTATACCAATCCACCCATCACCGTCGACTTGCAATAATTTTTTTCTTTCTTTTTCCCCTTCTTTGCCGTGTTCAAAAAAATAAAATAATAATGAAAAGGGGTTTCTCCTTTGATTCAAATCAAGAACGAGGGAGAAACCTCCCTTGTTTGTTTTTCTTTTTTTCTTTTTTTTTTTTTTTTGAAAATAGAAAGGGGGAAAGTAAGGAGAAAAAGGGAAAATTGCAGTTATCTTCAATGCTAGTGGCGGCTCCTCGAATGGAGGAAGGAAAAAGAAGAGGGAAGAGGAAGAAAGAGGAGAGGAAAAAAAATAAAAACTAATTAGCTAATTTTTTTAAAAATTTAATAATTAGAAAAAATAGAAATATACTTTTTTGATAAAAAAAATAGGTGTCACAAGCTTTCTATTTATAATTAATTGAAAAAATGGACACAACCATAAAGAATGTAGCCAAATACAAACCTCAAAGGTAAAATTGTTGAGTTTGAATACTCAAATACCCTGTCTGTACCTTTGATTCCATCAAAATCGTCTCGGGTGTGAGGTTATTTCGAAAATACTCTTTTTGCTCTTAGGGTTTGTGACTGTTTTGGTCCTTTTTGGGGCTGTTTTAGTTATTCCGGGTCTTGGTTCATTGTTTTTTTTTTGTTGCATCTACCCTATTTTCGAGATCTACAAGTTGTGTGGTACGTTGTCATGGCTGAACCGACACATATGGTGGTGTCTAATGTACTTCCCTTATCATCCAAGATCACCGAACACAAGTTAAATGGATCTAATTACTATGAGTGGCGAAGAACGATTCAGTTTTACCTACTGAGTACTGATATGGATGATCATGTGACTGAGGATCCACTGAAAGATGATAAGAAAAAGGGTTGGCTTCACGATGATGCTCGTCTTCATCTTCAGATTAAGAACTCCATTGAGAGTGAAGTTGTTGGCTTGGTGAATCATTGTAATTCAGTGAAGGAATTGTTAGAGTTCTTGGAATTTCTTTATTCGGGGAAAGAACACGTCCATCGAATGTTTGATGTTTGCATGCAGTTTTTTCGAGCCGAACAGAAGGCAGAATCTGTTACAAGCTATTTTATGAGATTTAAGAAGATAGCTGCTGAACTTGCCTTATTATTACCTTTCAGCCCTGATATCAAAGTTCAACAAGCTCAACGAGAAAAGATGGCTGTTATGATATTTTTGAATGGGCTGTCACCTGAATTTGGCATGGCTAAAACACAGATTCTATCTGATTCTGACATTCCACCGCTAGACGACACCTTTAGTTGTGTTCTTCGTATTGAGAGTTCTCAATCTGGTTCGTCTGTGTCTCAACCGAGCAGTGGTCTCATAAGCAAGAATGATCAACCCCGAGCTCCTTTAGGGATGCCTAACCATTTTCAGAAGCCTACCTATGATAGTCGAAAATCAGATTCTCAGGAGATCGTCTGTCATTATTGTCGTAAGCCAGGCCATCTGAAACGTGATTGTCGAAAGCTGCTGTATAAGACTCAGAGATCTCAACATGCTCAGATAGCTTCCACCACAGATATGCCTGAGAAGTCTGTTACCATCTCTGCTGAAGACTTTGCTAAATTCCAAGTATTCCAAGAATCCCTACAGGCATCTTCTTCATCGACTCCTATTGCCACCATTGCTGAGACAGGTAATACAAAATGTCTCCTTACATCATCTACCAAATGGGTCATAGACTCTGGTGCCACTGCTCATATGACAGGTAATTCTAACTTATTTTCTAGTCCTTTGTCCCCTACCTCATCCCCATCTGTTACCTTGGCAGATGGCTCCACCTCTTCTGTCCTTGGCTCCGGCACCGTTAATCTCACTTCTTCCCTCTCTTTATCTTCTGTATTACATTTGCCTCAATTGTCTTTTAATTTAATCTCTATTAGCCAACTTACTCGTGACCTTAACTGTTTTGTCTCGTTCTTTCCTGGTTATTGCTTGTTTCAGGATCATGTGACGAAGAAGATTATTGGTAGAGGACATGAGTCAGGAGGCCTTTACATTTTCGACCACCAAATCCCGAAAGTTGTGTCTTGTCCTGGAGTTACATCCCCGTTTGAAGTTCATTGTCGTTTAGGTCATCCATCATTATCTGTGTTGAAGAAACTTTATCCCGAATTTCGTTCTTGTGATTCGTGTCAGTTTGCTAAGTTTCATCGTCTTAGTTCTAGTCCTAGAGTCCATAAACGAGCTAGTGCTCCATTTGAGTTAGTTCACTCTGATATTTGGGGTCCTTGTCCTGTTGTGTCCCAAACTGGTTTTCGCTATTTTGTTACTTTTGTTGACGATTATACTCGTGTGACTTGGTTATATTTAATGAAAAGTCGTTCGGAATTACTATCTCATTTTTGTGCTTTTCATGCTGAAATTCGAACTCAATTTGATGTCTCTATCAAAATTTTGCGCACTGATAATGCTAGTGAATATTTTTCTCATGTACTTGGGTCTTACTTACGTGATAATGGCATCATTCATCAATCCTCATGCCCTGACACTCCATCTCAAAATGGAGTTGCTGAAAGAAAAAACCGACACCTACTTGAAACAACTCGAGCCCTATCCTTTCAAATGCATGTCCCTAAGCATTTTTGGGCGGATGCTGTTTCCACCGCTTGCTTCCTGATTAATCGAATGCCCTCTTCTGTTCTCAGTGGTGAGATTCCCTATCGTGTTTTGTTTCCTACAAAACCTTTGTTTCCTATTGCTCCTAAGATATTTGGTTGTGTCTGTTTTGTTCGGGATGTTAGTCCCCATCGTACTAAGTTAGATCCAAAATCTTTGAAATGCATATTCTTAGGCTATTCGCGTGTTCAAAAGGGTCATCATTGTTATTCTCCTAATCTGAACAGATATCTTGTATATCCTGATGTTACGTTTTTTGAAGATATACCCTTTAGTTTTTCACCGTCAAGTCCTTGTCAAGGGAAGGATGATGATCTTTTGATTTATGAGATTACCAAAGTTACTGTTCCTACACCGTCTCTTCCTCCGTCATCTTCTGTCTCTCGTTCGTCTCCTCCACCTGTTACTCGAGTCTTCTCCAGACGGCCTCCTCAACAACCCACAGGGACATGTCCTCCACCTCTACCTTCTTCGACATCTGATCCAGGATCGAGTGATGATCTTCCTATTGCCCTTCGGAAAGGTAAGCGCACTTGTACTTATCCTATTTCTTCGTTTGTTTCGTATAACCAGTTGTCTCCTCCCACTTATTCCTTTCTTACATCTCTTGATTCCACCTCTATTCCTAACTCTGTTCATGAAGCTTTATCTCATCCTGGGTGGCGTAGTGCAATGATTGAGGAGATGACAGCTTTGGATGACAATGGTACTTGGGATTTAGTGTCTCCACCGGCAGGCAAGAAGGCAATTGGGTGTAAATGGGTGTTTGTTACCAAATTCAATCCTGATGGCACAGTGGCGCGTCTGAAAGCTCGCCTTGTTGCCAAGGGTTATGCCCAAATCTATGGGACTGATTATTCTGATACTTTTTCTCCTGTTGCCAAATTGACTTCTATTCGATTGTTTCTTTCCATGGCTGCTACTCACAAGTGGTCTTTGCATCAACTTGATATTAAGAATGTTTTTCTACATGGTGATCTTCAAGAAGAAGTTTATATGGAGCAACCACCTGGGTTTGTTGCTCAGGGGGAGAGTGGTAAAGTGTGTCGACTTCGAAAATCTTTGTATGGATTGAAACAGAGCCCTCGTGCATAGTTTGGTAAGTTTAGTCAAGCCCTTGAATGTTTTGGTATGAAGAAAAGTACGTCTGATCATTCTGTATTTTATCGACGATCAGAGCATGGTATTACTTTGCTAGTTGTGTATGTTGATGATATTGTTATCACTGGCAATGATGTATCAGGTATATCCTCTCTTAAAACTTTTCTTCAGGGTCAGTTTCATACTAAAGATTTGGGAGAGTTAAAATACTTCTTGGGTATTGAAGTAATGAGGAGCAAGAAAGGTATTTATCTATCACAACGAAAATATGTACTTGATTTGTTGTCTGAGACTGGAAAACTAGGAGTCAAACCATGTAGCACTCCAATGATACCAAATTTGCTACTTGCCAAAGAAGGTGAATTGTTTAAAGACCCTGAGAGATATAGAAGACTAGTCGGGAAGTTGAACTATTTAACAGTGACACGACCAGACATTGCTTATGCTGTGAGTATAGTGAGTCAGTTTATGTCTTCTCCTACAGTAGATCATTGGGCTGCAGTAGAACAAATTTTATGTTATCTGAAAGCTGCACCTAGACGTGGGATCTTATATAAAGATCATGGCCACACAAGGGTTGAGTGTTTTTCAGATGTAGATTGGGCTGGATCTCGAGAAGATAGGAGATCGACGACTGGATATTGTGTTTTTGTTGGAGGAAACTTAGTGTCTTGGAAAAGTAAGAAACAGAATGTAGTTTCACGTTCGAGTGCGGAGTCAGAATATAGAGCTATGGAACAATCTGTGTGTGAGATAATGTGGATACATCAACTTTTATCTAAGATGGGCTTTAGCGTTACCGTGCCAGCTAAATTATGGTGTGATAATCAAGCTGCTATGCACATTGCATCCAACCCAGTGTTTCATGAACGAACTAAACATATTGAAGTGGACTGTCATTTCATTCGTGAGAAAATACAAGAAGGGGTGATATCTACAGGATATGTGAAGACTGGAGAACAGTTGGGAGATATTCTTACCAAAGCTGTGAATGGAGCAAGAATAAATTATCTATGTAACAAGCTGGGCATGATTGATATATATGCTCCAGCTTGAGGGGGAGTGTTAGAATACGTCCTTAATTGTAATTATCTATGTATATTGTCCTTCATTGTAATTTCACATTGTCTAGATTAGGGTTTCTTATTCGCCTATATATATGTAACTCAAGTCTTATGGAATAAACTTTTGAGAGATTCATTCTCTGAATTATAGACTACACTCGTTACCATTGTTGTCTTCCTATATTTGGCCAATTCTTTCACTTCAAACCTAAATAAGTCAAGTATGATGCCAATGCCCTAAAAATTCAAGACAACCCACCATTCTAGAGGGAATAAAAAGCTCTTGGATTCCTACGCATCTAACATCCCCACAAAAATTTTAAAAATAATAATGAAAATAAAAAGGGAAATTACTATAAACAGAAAAAATATCAAACTATTTACAAATATAAAAAAATTTTACTATCTATCAGCGATAGACCACAATAGACTTCTATCATTTGAGCGATAGAATTCTATCACGGTCTATCGCTGATAGACAATAAAAATTTTCTACATTTGTAAATAGTTTGGCTCATTTTTCTATATTTGAAAACAACCCAAATAAAAATGTACAAACTATATACCCACGATTCCCACCATGTAAACACTCATCCAATGTGATCCACACTTGACATGACATGGTTCTCAAGGCCCACGTGCAATCACTCGAGGGTCTCTAGTTGCAACAGAAATAATCACTTAGTTAATCAGTCTGATGATCAACAGGAGACGTGGCTTGATGGAAGTGTGTTGTCACCAGCCATAACTCATGAATGGTTCGCTAAAGTTTCATGCAATCCCTGTAGTGAAGAACTGAAACCCTACACTTGCTGTTATATTCTTTAATCTTTATAGATATATTCCCTATCAGAGTTTCTAAATCTTCCACCATCCTTAATTTAACCATCCTTTTGACCTGACCACTCAGACCACCACAGCTCCTTTGGCAAGCATCAGTCTTTGTCCCTTTAAATGTTTGTGTTTCACATTGTTAATGTAAAATATGTATTTCACGCGAGAATTATCTCAGGCCCAATTTTTGTATACTCCACATTAGTTCTAACTAATGATCTTAATCTCAAATACAGGGCACCATCATTCCATCTTTCTGACAACGGAAAAACTCAAAACAACAACAAAATGGTTATAATTGTACTTTTATGCCGTTTTATGTAACAAAAGACTGACCCCGAGAGAATCAACAGAAAAGTAGAAACTTCAAAGCATCACATCACAATTACCTACCGCCAAGACCAGGAATGGAATAACCTCCATAATTATTAATGTTGATTTTACTCCAATGGCACTGAAGAATCCAACAGATCCTAGAACAGACAGCACCACAAGTATAACTCCTGAGAGGCCAAGCAACACCTGAGATTTTAAAATAGAGAGCTCGGTCTGAGATTGGAGTAAGCACAATCAAACAAAAAAGCAACATATCATTTGAGTAGAAGTTAATGGTAATAAAATTTTAAATAACTGTAAGTTAAAATTTAATTGTAAACTATGTCACGTATGCCGTCCAATTTGTATAAATGAATGTCACATCAATTTTCAGCCTACATTTTACTGGAAAAACACTACAAGGGTATATTTTGGAACAGTTTCAAAGTTCAAGGGTTGAATAAAAATTTTCAAAGTCTAGAGGCATAATTGAAACCTGACTCAAAATTCAAGGGTATTTTGCATAATTTAATCAAAATTTAATATATCAACAATAATTTTTAAAATAAAAAATATATCTAAAAGTTGGCAGACTTGTCCAATGAAGCTAATCAATCAATGATTAGAAAGTGTGCATCAATTCCACAAATGTAAGCTAAGTATAGACATCTAGAATAGAAATGACCAAAGGGTAAGGCTAGCAAGGCAAGGTGATGAGGAGAAATTCAGTCCCCCTCCCATCCAAAATATAAATTCAAGAATTTTTATTTCTCCAGTTTCATTTTAAACAGCCGCCATGAGAGAATGGAGTGCAGAACAAAGACAATCTATTAGAGTAGTTTAGAAGAGGTTATAGCTAACTACTTATTTCTTGTATATTCCCTTTTTTACCCCTGTACTATCTTGGCTATATAATGTCATTTTCTGCAGTTAATAAAGTTATGCGAAAGACTATTTTATACTCTCAGAGCTTTAATATGGTATCAGTCGCTAGCTTCCATTTCCTCTTCTGAGAGCTTCGTCTTGCGTCTTCTTCTTCTTTCTCCATGGATACTTCCTCCTCTGAGAATCCTTGTGCATCAGATGGCTTAACCCTACCACGAGATAGAGCATCCGATGGAAATGCCCTGTCTGGTTCTGATATTGAAGTTCCTACTGAAATTGCTTGTGAAAACTTGGAAACTCAGCTCCCTACCGTTGAACCAGCACACAACACAGTTGATGAAGTTGTTCCTGCCATTTCTCAAAGGCGCTCTTCAAGGACTACAAAACCTCCTTCTTATTTGAAAGATTTTCATTGTAGTCTTTTACACTCTCAGCCTCTTCCAGTGACTCCCTCCAAGTTCCCTCTGCATCATTACTTGAACTATGACAGGCTTGCCCCCACCTATAAAAATTTTGTGTTCTCTGTCTCCTCAGTTGTTGAACCTGATTTTTATCATCAAGCCATCCCACATCAACAATGGCGTGATGCTATGCATGCTGAGTTACAGGCCTTGGAAGATAACAAGACATGGTCCATTGTCCCTTTGCCCATTGGCAAACATTCTATCGGATGTAAATGGGTCTATAAGGTGAAACTTAAAGCTGATGGGTCCATTGACGCTATAAAGCCCGTTTGGTTGCCAAAGGGTACACTCAACAAGAGGGTTTAGATTATGTTGAGACATTCTCTCCTGTAGCAAAGCTTGTTACCGTCAAAGTTTTGCTCACTATAGCCGTTTCTCAAAATTGGTCTCTTATCCAACTAGATGTGAACAACGCCTTTTTACATGGGGATCTTGTGGAAGAAGTCTACATGGATCTTCCATTAGGCTATAAGCACAATGTCAAGTCTCAAGGGGAGCACCTAGTTTGCAAGCTTCACAAGTCATTATATGGTCTTAAGCAAGCTTCAAGACAGTGGTTTGACAAGTTTTCTCATGTCATCCTGTCTCTTGGCTTTAAGCAATCAAAGAGTGATTACTCTTTATTCATACGTGGCAAAGGGCCTTCTTTCGTTGCATTGTTAGTGTATGTGGATGATATAATCATCACAGGAGCTTCTACTTCTGAGATTGATACTCTCAAGCAACATTTAAATGATGTTTTTAAGCTCAAAGACTTGGGTTCTCTGAAATATTTCTTGGGATTAGAACTTGCTCGCTCCTCCAAAGGAATTTTTCTATCCCAACGAAATTATACCTTGCAATTGCTAGAAGATACTGGCTTTCTTGCTGCCAAGCCTTCTGCTGTTCCCATAGATCCAAACATCAAGCTAAAGTCTGATGAAGGCACCTTATTAGTTCATCCGTCTGAATATCGCCGATTAATTGGCAGACTTCTATACTTAACAATTTCGAGACCGGATATCACCTTTGCTGTCCACAAGCTCAGTCAGTTTGTCGCTCAACCAAGAACTTCACATCTTCATGCACTTCATACCTTGTTAAAATACCTTAAATCTTGTCCAGGACAAGGAATCTTTCTAGCAGCATCATCCTCCTTTCAAATAAAGGCTTTCTCGGATGTTGACTGGGGCTCCTGTTTGGATTCACGAAAATCTACAAATGGTTTTTGTGTTTTTTTGGGAGATTCTTTGATTTCTTGGAAGGCAAAGAAGCAAACAACAGTTTCCCGCTCCTCTGCTGAAGCAGAGTATCGGGCTCTAGCTGCCACAACCAGTGAGATAATTTGGCTTCAGCAGCTACTTTCTGATCTTCAGATTCTCGTTGATCGTCCATCTGTTGTATACTGTGATAATGATGCAGCGATCCACATTGCTTCCAATCCCATGTTTCATGAACGAACAAAGCACATCGAGCTCGATTGTCACTTTGTTCGGGATCATGTTCTTCAAGGGACCATAAACCTCTTGCCCGTTCGTTCAAATATGCAACTTGCAGACCCTTTTACTAAAGCATTGCCTTGTTCGGTATTATTACCATTGTTATCCAAGATGGGTGTCATTAACATTTTAAGTCCATCTTGAGGGAGAGTATTAGAGTAGTTTAGAAGAGGTTATAGCTAACTACTTATTTCTTGTATATTCCCTTTTTTACCCCAGTACTATCTTGGCTATATAATGCCATTTTCTGCAGTTAATAAAGTTATGCGAAAGACTATTTTATACTCTCAGAGCTTTAATACGATCGATAACAACTTTGTGATTCAAATTCTTCATTCTCCCTTCTTTAGTTTCTTCCATGTCTTTAGGGTTTCTCATTTTTTTTTTTATACTATGTTGATCTGACCCCTCTCCTGAAGAGATGGTGGATTTTTCTTTGTTTTTTTTTTTTTTTCTTTTTTCAATAATTTTACTATCATTCAATTTTCATATCCTTCTTTTACAAATTTTTGAATTACTGAGTAAATAATATATCTCTCCTTCTCGGACGACTTCTCCTAAACATCTCAAGCTACCTTTGTTGCTCCCTTAGAGGCAAAGATGTTGGTAATTATTAAAGACGTAGAATAATGACCAGTTAATTACCAGGCTCCATAAACAGAAGCAAGTTACACAAGTGAAAGTAAACCACAAGTCAGCCATACTTTTAAGAGACATAATAATCAAACATCGTACGACACCGACCTTGGATGAAAGGTAGAAAGAAGACGAAATATTTGAATCTCCCAAAGCCACTGATATATAGGCAAACATAACAAGGTAGCTTACCTGATAAAGGTTAGAGAATAAAGGCTTAAAATAAACAAAGTGAATCAATTAAATAAATACTTAAAATACAACAGGTTGATAAATTGAACAATACCCAAGACAAAATTGTATTATTTAAATTACATCTTGCCTAAAATTAAACCAAAAGGATACCACTCTTCACTGACTTACAGCAATTGTCAGGATATCTGCAGTGCTTTCTCTTTTCAGTTCCTCCTCAATTGAGCTCTCAGATGAAAAAGAAAGAGTAAGATTCCTGGACTGCACTAGTGGCAGCAGTTCCTCCTGTCAATGTATGTTGGAGCAATGTGCATTCAATTATCCCAAGACCCAACATAGAAAGTGGATATAGTTCAATGACCAAAATTAAAATTTCAAAAGTTTATGGAGGGGGGAATAAAATAAAATAAAATTTTAGTGACGATAACTATGTTTTGACCCATCTTCTTACATGATTTAAGGATAAAATTCCTTATCATTTTTATAAAAAAAAACGTCAGAATTGAAGACTAATGCTCAAACAGTCCCACTGAGGAAATAAAAAAAAAAAAAAAAACTAAGAAGGAATACAGAAGGAATAAATAACAATCCAAATAATGTTAAAACCTCCTCCACAAAAGAACCAAATAATATAAATCTGCTCTTCATTTATAAATCTCCTCATCACCTCTTTTGTAAATATGTTCCCTCAGTTAGAAGAGTTTTATCTTTTTAGGTGGAATTTGGAAAAACAAGGTAAGGAAAAATTTGAAGCTCTTTTATGATCCGTTCATTTTTGCATATAACAACTCTCTAATACCTTCCCCCATTTAAGTCTTGGAGAAACATGCTTTATCATTCATTGAATTGAAACTGTAAGATGAGTTAGAGTAAAATTATTATTAAAGAGGGTAATATATATCGTTACAACTGTCAGAGAAAAGGAGAATATCATAGCCTTAAGAACGAATAAGCTTGGAACAAAAATAAAGGTAGAAAATAATAGTCATTCCCCAATATACAAAATAATATCTACGAAGGAATATGAACCATAAAGGAAAAATCCTTTTTATATTGCCGGGAATCCCACACCCCCTTCACTTATCTGAAATAGCATAGCCAAAGACAGAGTTTGCACATATTATATTGTATGGTAGCAGTTATTGTGTTGGTAATCTACAATGTTCTAAAAAATTAATTGCACCTGCAAATGATATCATGTTGATAGAACCCAAATAGCTAAAACAATATTGAAAGATAAAGATGAAAGAACACGATAACTTCCAAGTAATTCTAGGTAATAGACTCCTCCCTCTCTTGAGTATTTTCACTCAAGCCTAAAAGACACTAAACTCCTCAATCTTCCTTCTTTCCCACATACTTTACTCTACTTATAACTATAATACTAGAATATCGATAAATATATACTAAAATTAAAATCCCCCATTCCTCTAAGCAATCCCTTAATAAAAGCTCTAATTCATTATCTTATAATACTTCAGAAATAATATATTTGTTCATGAAGAAAAAATTATTTTCCAATTGTGCATTTTGCATAAACAGAAAAGGGAAAAAAAAAAAAAAAAAAAAAAGCACCATAAATTAGCATGTGATAGCATGGAAACCCATAAACAGAAGAGCCTTGGAGTGCAACAACTACATGTTTAAAAGGAGTAAAAAATGAGAGGTGATGCGTCAATCTAGAATACTCATCCAGCATTTGTAGCAACTATGAAACTAAGCAAGCAAACTGTTCCCAACCTTAGCTAACTTGACAAAAGCTTTTTCCCATGCTATTGCTTTCCCATTCTCATTGCCAACAGCATCAATTGCATTATTAACAGGATATGTGACAACAAATGCGGAGGCCTGACATTAAAGAATCAAGACAATATTAGGAAAACGCTGTAAAAACATCTACATGTAAGGGAGAAAATACAACCTCAGAATAATTGTTCCCAACAAATCCACCCAAGGATGTGCTGGGATCAAGCGGAGCCTTGAAAGCACTGAAACATGTCTCTGTGGAAGCATAATGCTGAAAACAACATTTTACGAGCTCAAGGTTAAAATGTTTGCAGTTAAAAAGTGTCAACAAAGAAACCCAATTTTAAAATATCAATTACACACTTTGTAGAAGGTGAAACTAGAATAAGGAAGATGAGCATTATGATTACGATAAAAGTTTACCTGGAAGCAATACTCAGCATGTTCCACTCCTCCATAGTCGTCAAAATTTTCAGGGTCCATTTTAAAGTACTACAAGACAACGGGAAATGGATGAGTAAATTTATTTTCTAAAATAATCATGAACATGTATTTTATAGGAATAAATTTAATTTTAGCATTTTTAAAAATATGACTTCAAACATATCATTTTTTAACTTTTAATCATTGACCAACTTTAATAAGGATAACCAATACAGTTTTACTTTTATATGATGGTGATTAATTTACATAAATCAATAATTAACATAGATATTAATTTTTTATAATTATAGCAATTACAAAATTTAATTGTAATTATAATAATCATTAAGGCCTTATTTGACAACCATTTCTTTTTTAGTATTCAAAACTTGGCTTGGATTTTGAAAACGTTGGAGAGAAGTAGATAAGAAAACAAAGAAATTCATAGGTGAAACTAGTATTTATAGGCATAATTTTCAAAAACCAAAAACAAAATATTAAATGGTTATTAAATGGGGCCTAAGTTACATGTATTCTGATTTTTGCTATATTTGCAAATTGTTCTGTACAGCTATTATTTTTAATATTTTATTCAAATTATGCCACATTTGCAGCTATTCATAGAACAAATTTAATGCATAAAATGAATAACATAAGAAAGATTCTTCAATACAGAACATGTGAAAAACAAATAAACAAACAAAGAAGACTTAAATACAATTGACAAACTGAGTAAGATAAAACATTCGTTTCCAAAATGAAGATGGTGTGGAAAAAGAGGAAATGCCAACGTCAATGGACAGCCGTTTTTTTAAATTAAAAAAAAAAAAAAAAAATTGTTATAGTTCTAATATTAGAAATATTTTATTATTGTAAATTATTTGTTTTATTATTTCTTTGTATTTTCCTTTTGTGGCCATTTGTACGCTTTCCTTCTTTGGTCACTCTTGTACACTTGTATATATATATTTCTTTAGTGAATGGAATAAAGTATTCTGATTCTCTCAAACAAGAGTTTTACATGGTATCAGAGCTCTAGAAAATTAGGGTTTTGTGATCCTTCGGGTTTGAGAATTTAAAAACCTTTTGTGTTACATCCAGGGTTTTGTGGAAGGGTGGGGTTATACTTTTGCCCACCGCCGCCGTCCTCGGTTTGTTCACCGTCCTCAGTCGCAGCCACCGCCCGCTGCTAGAGCATTTTTTCTTCATTATTTTCAACAAGCCCAGTCCAACGAGGAGCCCAGCCGTCGATCTACAGAACCCCAAAGTTTGATGTTCATCTGACCAGTGCGTGAAGCTCGCGCGCTGCCACATCCCTCGGCCAGTCTATCCACGTGCCGGCTCGTGTAGGCGCATGTACAGCTCGTTTCGGTCCGTCTTCTGTGGTGGACATCGGAGTTGTTTCCTCTCTTTGGTGGTATGTTTGTTTGGGCTATATACTCACTATTGTGGTTCCTGTAGACGAATCTTTTTGGTAAATTAGGGTTTGCTTCAACACAACTTTCCTTTAGATTTTAATCTGTTTTTTTTTTTCTGATTTTTGAGGTAATGGCTGACAAGAAAATAGTAGTCATGACTGAGATGATTCCTAGTGTCAAAAGTAACTGAACACAAGTTGAATGGATCAAATTACTATTCATGGAGATCAAATGTTCGCCACTGTATGGGAGCATTGAGATGGATGATCATATTACAAAAGAGCCACCAGCTAATGCTACTAAAAAACCTTGGTGGCAGGACGATTCAAGAACACTTCGCAATACAAATCTAGACAATCCGTAATGACATTGAAATGTTTGAGTAGTAAATCACTATGAATCCGTCAAGGAACTACTGGCATATTTGGATTTTCTTTATTTTGGGGAAGAGAATATTAATAGAGTGTTTGATATTTGTAGGACTCTATACAAGTAGAAAAAATCCCTTACAAGTTTAGTTACTTCATGGAGGTCAAAAATACATGTGCAGAGTTCAATACCTTGATGCCAATTAGCACTGATCCAAAAGTTCTAATGGCTCAAAGTGAAAAGTTGTTTATCATGAGTTTCTTAATTGGTCTTGCACCTAAATATGAGATAGCCAAAAATCAAGTTTTGTCAAGCTCAAACATCCCATCGTTGGAAGAAGCTTATACTCGAATATTGCGTACAGAGAATCACAAAGTAGTTATGTCATCTGATTCTAGTAGTGCTTTAATTGGGCACACAAATGACTATAGAGGTAATAAGGGGGTTGGATCAAATAACTCCAGAGGTTATCCCAATAACCAACGATCAAATTCAGGAAATGTTGTTGGCTATTACTGTCGTAAACCTGGTCATACGAAACGTGACTGCAGAAAATTGTTGACAAAGGGTCAAATGGTGTCATCTACACATGTTGCTTCTATTGACGACATCATCTTCTACTCTCATTACTGCCATCACAGAGACAGGTAACATCTCTAAAGGCCTTCTTTTCTCCACTTCGAAATGGGTCATTAACTCTGGCGCTACAGACCATATGACAGGTAACCCCAGTTTATTCTCTAACCTTTGTACATCTGCCTCTTCACCTAATATCACTATAGCTGATGAAACCTCCACTCCTGTTTTAGGATCGAGAACCATCCCTCTTGCTGAATCAATTTCTTTGTCCTCAATTTTAAATTTACCACAATTCTCTTTTAATTTGATTTCGGTCAGTAAACTCACTCGTGATCTTCATTGTTGTGTCTCCTTTTTCCCTACTTATTGCTTATTTCAGGATCTTACGACAAAGCAGACTATTGGTAAAGGGCGTGAATTTGGAGGTCTTTACATCTTTGAACCACAAATACCGACAGCCATCACATGCTCTAGTGTGTTGTCTTCCTTTGAAGAACACTGTTGTTTGGGTCATCCATCTATCTTTGTGTTGAAGCGTCTTCTGATAGGTCTCAACCTTTCAATTTATTTATCCACTGAACAAGGGAGTTTCGAGAGCTCCCTACCTCTCCTAATCTCCTAAATAGGAAGATTACAATTACTCAATTCACCGATACCCCTTTCCATAATCCTACTCACCTATATATATATATATACTCTTACCCCCAATGTTCATTCACACCCTAACTAACAATATTCCCTCGGGCCCACATATAACTAACAATTTCCCTTACACACGCTCGCCCCCTCTCCTCGCACGTTTTCTTACATATACTTTTGTGATTCGGGGCCTATCATTACCCGCCCCCCAAAGAGCCACCTTGTCCTCAAGGTGGAAGTCAGGAAATTGAGTCTTGATTACTTAGGGCAAGCTCCCACGTAGCGTCTATGGGTAGCCCATCTTCCCATCTGATCAGCACTTCCGAAACTCCTTCTATAGGGGAGTTGCGCATCCCCAGCACCTCTGCTGGTTGCAAAACATACGTTAGCTCAGGCGCCACCGATGGAGGTAACGGAAGTATAGGTAAGTTTGGTCCAACAACCTTCTTTAACATGGAAACGTGGAATACTGGATGAATACCTGATCCTGGTGGTAGAGCCAATGTATACGCAACCACTCCCACACGTTTCGTAATCTAATAAGGGCCAACAAACCGTGGAACAAGTTTCGGATGCGTATAACGTGTCAGTGAAGATTGTCGATATGGCCACAACTTCAAATAGACCCAATCTTCCACAGCAAACTCCACTTCATGTCATTGTTTATTGGCTAAATTAACCATCCGTTGTTGAGCGCGGTGCAATGATGCCTTGAGGACATCGAGCATCTCATCCCTTGCTCGGAGCTGTTGATCAACTTCACTGACAGCGCTCATCCCTTTTTATAATATAGAAGAGGTGGGGGTGGACGACCATAAAGGGCCTCGAATGGGGATAACCCGGTGGCTGTGTGAACCGAAGTATTGTAACTGAATTCAACCCAAGGGATCCACTTTGCCCACTGTTTCAGTCTGTCCATTGCAAAACATCTCAGGTACGTCTCCAATCCACGATTGAGAACTTCCGACTGTCCATCCGTTTGCGGGTAATATGTTGTGCTCCTCTGTAGTTGGGTGCCTGAAGCCTTAAACAATTCCTCCCAGAATAGGCTAGTAAAGATCTTATCTCTATCTGATACAATGCTCCAAAGATACCCATGAAGGCGCATAATTTCTTTAATGAATATTGTTGCCACAGAATGTGTTAAATGGATGCTTAAGAAGAACAAAGTGCGCATACTTCGAAAGACGGTCGATCACTACCAGAATTGTGTCATACCCTTCAGATTTTGGCAACCCTTCCACAAAATCCATAGCAATATCCTCCCACACTTTGTCCGGGATTGGTAATGCTTGGAGGAGGCCCGCTGGAGCTAAGATGAGGTACTTAGCTTGTTGACATACCCCACATTCAGCCATAAAGGCTCGGACGCGTGCCTTCATCCCTTTCCAATACACCTCTTTTGCCAAACGTTGGTATGTTTTAAAAGCACCTTGATGACCCCCAATTGGGCTATTGTGGAATTCATTTAGGAGTAAGAAAAGTAAAAGAAAAGCAATTAAACGTACATAATAAATACCATAAATGAAAGCATGATGACAAGGGGTTGGAACGATCATGCGGCCATGGGCAACACGCCTTGGACAAGCATAACCGTGATATCCTCCTCCACTTAAATGGTTAACATCCCTGTCAACCGACGCTGTTCAAACTTAGCAATCTTGGCAGCAGCCTGCTTCAGGTCTTCAACGCATTCCCAGCTGATCTCAGCATCTGGGAGTCCCTTCCACTTGATGAGGAACTCTTGGATATCTCTTCTGGGTCTAACCACTCGGCGGGTCCGTTCAACCAAAATTTCTTCCACTTCTTTGTCTCTAGGGTTAGACATCGTGACTGGAGGTCTAGACGACTTGTTGCGAGTCTCATCGTCTGGATCGGGGTTATGGGGCTTCAAGTTGCTTACGTGGATGACTTACGTGGATGACAAGATGAATCTTCATCCACGGTGGCAATTGAACCCAGTATGATGTCTTCCCGACCTTCTGGATTACTTCCACAGGGCCCTCAAATTTTCGTACGAGGCGTTGGTCTCTTTTACTCCGAAATCAGAGTTGTTCTGGCCTCAGCTTGATCAGTACATTATCTCCAGCTTGGAACTCTTAGACGCTTTCTCTAAGTAAGCTCAAGCCATTTCGGCGGTTTGGTTCCATTCCTTCGTGAAGTTGAAAGCTTGGGGGCTCTTTCCTGCATAAGGATGATCCACAACGTGAGGCATGAGTGGTTGTCTCCCACTTACTATCTCAAAGGGAGTCTTTCCAGTAGACGAGCTCTTCTGACAATTAAAACTGAACTGTGCTACATCAAGCATCGCGACCCAATTCTTCTGTCTTGCATCTATAAAACGACGCAAGTACTCTTCGAGCATACCGTTGAATCATTCCATCTGACCATCAGTCTGAGAGTGATAGCTCGACGAAATATTTAAATTGGAACCTAACATTCTAAACAATTCCGTCCAGAAGGTTCCTGTGAATCGGCCATCTCTATCGCTCACGATACTCGCTGGGACCCCTAGAGCTTGACAACATTCTTGAAGAATAGGTGTGCTGTCATTTCGGCTGAGCACATTTTTGGGGTTGGAATGAATGTGGCGTATTTTGAGAATCTGTCAACAACCACGAGAATTGCCTCCAACTCCCCAACTTTGGGTAAGTGGGTAATGAAATCAAGGGAGACACTCTCCCACGGCCTTATGGGAACCGGCAGGGGTTCTAGCAGACCTGCGATCTTCACTCGTTCAACTTTGTCTTGTTGGCAGGTAAGACAAGTCTTAGTAAACTACATAACGTCATCGTGTAGGTTTGGCCAGTAGTAACCTTGCTTTAAAAAAGCATAGGTTCTCTGCCAACCTGCATGGCCTGCCCACAGGGTATTGTGGCATTCTTCTAATAGCAACTTCCTCAAATTCCCTACTCGGGGCACATACAAGTGATTACCCTTGGTGAACAAGAGGTCTTCTTTAACCCAAAACTGTCGTGTCTTCCTGTCTTTGGCTAGTTGGATTATGGCCTGGTCAGCTAGATCATTCTGCAAATGATCTCTGATGGACTCACGAACTGAGCCCTTTAGTTTACTAGCCTTCAAGTGAGCTAATATGCACAGGGCCGCATGTTCGCTCTTCCGGCTAAGGGTGTCGGTAGCTTGATTATTTCGACCTAGTTTATGCTCGAACTGGAAGTCAAATTCGGCAAGGCATTCTTGCCATCGAGCCTGTTTCGATGACAACCTTGGCTGATCGAAGAAGTGGCAAATCGAAATGTTATCAGTCTTGACAACGAATGTTGCACCTAGTAGGTATTGTCTCTAGGTCCTCAGACAGTGAACCACAACTAACATCTCTTTTTCGGAGGCAACGTACCTCCCTTGTAACATGAAACACCTGATTCATCAGCATCCAGAAAGTGGCGGGGGCATTGGTGAGACCGAAGGACATGACTAGGAACTCGAAAGCTCCGTATCTTGTAACACATGTTGTTTTCGGTTCATCCCCCTCTGCTATCCGGACTTGGTAGTAACCCGACCTAAGATCAAGTTTTGAAAAGTATTTGGTCCCATGGAGGCGGTCGAATAGGTCAGTAATGATGGGCAATAGGTATTTGTTCCGGACTGTGAGTTTATTCAATGCCCGATAGTAATGCACAGGAGAAGACTTCCATCTTTCTTTTTCTGAAACAACACAGGAGCCCCATAAAGCATACAATGCCCGGTAGTCGATGCACAGGCGAAGACTTCCATCTTTCTTTTTCTGAAACAGCACAGGAGCCCCATAAGGCGCCTTGGCGGGTCTGATAAACCCGGCACTCAACAGTTCGTCTAACTGTTTCGAAGCTCCGCTAATTCTGGCGGAGCTCTGCGGTATGCATTTTTCGCAGGGGGCCTTGCCCCAGGCAGTAACTCGATCTCGTGGTCTATCTCTCGTCGTGGAGGTAGAGACTTTGGCAAGCTATCAGGCATAACATCGTCATATTTTTTTAACACACTTTGAATCTCATCCGGTATCGTCTCTTCTAGACTTTTGTCCTCAGTCACAGGGATGGCCATAAATGTGGGCTCATCGCGGGCTAGTCTTTTCTTCAGCAGCATAGTGATGTATATTATTGATCTCGGTTTAGTTTATTTGTTTACCTTTTCCTTTTGTTAGCTTTGTTTTTAAGTGTAACCAGTTGTCTAGGTTATGGTAACCTGTTGACCTGTTGGTTTGGGGTATAAATACCCTTTGTTATCCTCTTATTTGATTCATTAATAAAGATTCTAAAAGGCTTTCTTGGAGCTTTTCTTGGAGCTACATCAGATTTGGTATCAGAGCGTTGTGATCCACGCTTTTCTTCTCTCGGATCAACCCCCCATGGACGCGGAAGCTTCCTTTTCAAACAAAACTTTGGAAAACCGAATGGCTTTGATGGAAACTGTTGTGATCGACATTAAAAGTGAAGTTGGAGAGCTGCGGCTGATGTTGGCACAAATTTTGCAGAAGCTGGATTTACAAAATCAAAAAATTGATCAAGATTTTCAACACCAAGAAGGAAGGAAAGGAAAAGAAGACCAGCGTTTTAACGAAACCAGCCAAGAAAAAGGATCTTTTGAAACTGGAAAGAAGAATAAAGAGCAAATGGAAACAATAATTCAAGAAAGATTCCAAGAACCATTCAAGAACCAAACCCAAGACAGCATGTTCATTCAAAATCCTACCGAAATACACAATTTTTCATCCCGAAAGTTCAATGAAAAACCAAGATTTCGAAACCAAGAAATGCAATGCCCTGGTTACATGATTGAAGATTCCGATTCTTCTGATGATGGTGAACATATGCAATTCGGAAATCAAGAAAGAGTGGGAAATCGATTTGGGAGACAACAACATTTTCAAGAACATCAAGATTACCGAATCAAGATTGATATTCCAAACTTTGATGGCCGAATGGATGTTGAAGTATTCCTAGATTGGATTACTAAGGTAGAAAACTTCTTTGAATATGCTAGTACTCCCGAAGATAAAAAGGTTAAGTTGGTAGCTTTTAAATTCCAAAGGGGAGCCTCGGCTTGGTGGGATCAACTAGAGACGAATCGAAGATATTATGGCAAACCACCAATTAAATCTTGGCCCAAGTTATTACGGCTAATGAAGAAAAGATTCTTACCCCTCAACTATCAACAACTTCTTTATAATCAATATCAATCATGCAAACAAGGAGATCGATTAATTCTTGAATATACAGAAGAGTTCCATTGGTTGGGAGCTAGAAACAACCTCCCTGAAACAGAACATCAACTCATTTCAAGATTCATTCTTGGACTTCGAGAAGAAATTAAAGAAGTAGTCAAGTTACATCTAGTGGCTTACTTGTCTGATGCCATCACGTTAGCTACAACCATTGAAGAAAGTGCTGAAACAAAACAACTCAAGACTTTTCAAAGAAGACAATCATGGGATCGACAGCAATCTTCTTTTCGAAAGAATCCTTCTGAACAACAAAAAACACATGGGTCTTCATCCAATCAGCAGAGTAAGAAAGAGGACACTCCTTCTAAGCAATCAACAAGCAAAGGGGCAGAACACATTTCTTCTAGAAGAAATGCTAATCCTTATCATCGACCATCATTGAGAAAATGTTTTCGTTGTGGCCAACAAGGACATCTTTCTAATGAATGTCCTCAACGCCGAGCATTGACTATCCAAAAAGAAGACACTCCTGTTGAAGAGAACGTTGAAAATGAAGGTGATGACGATTTGGCTTACTTAGAACCAGATGAAGGTGATCAACTTTCATGTGTTATACAAAGAGTTTTACTTACACCTAAAACTGAGAGTCATCCACAACGACACTCCTTATTTCGTACAAGATGTACTATCAATGGCCGAGTATGTCAAATGATAATCGATAGTGGAAGTAGCGAAAACATCGTTTCCAAGAAGCTTGTAGCTGCTCTCAATTTATAACCTGAGTCACATCCGAATCCTTATAAGGTAAATTGGATTACCAAGAAAGGGGAGACCACAATCCAAGAAATTAGCACAATACCCATCACCATTGGTAATACATATCAAGCTCAAATTCCTTGTGACGTCGTAGACATTGATGTCTTCCATGTTCTATTGGGACGACCGTGGCAGTATGACAACAACACTTTCCACAATGGAAGGGACAATACCTATGAATTCACTTGGATGGGCAAGAAAGTCGTCCTTCTCCCTTTGGGTAAATCTACTCCAATAAACAAGGTACATTCTTCTACTAAAAAGCAACTTTTTTTTATTTCTCCTGGAAAAGATCTTCTTCACATAAAAAAATCAGCCTCTTCTAGCTTTTGTTGTGAAAAAAGACCCTTTAGAATCATCAAACCAAGAACTTATAAATCCACAAGTTTCAAAGTTGCTTGCCGAATTCCCATCTCTTTTGGAAGAACCAAAGATCCTACCTCCTTTAAGAAATATTCAACACCACAGACTTAATCCCAAGAAGTACCCTACCAAACTTACCCCATTATCGAATGAGTCCTAGAGAATACGAAGCTCTCCACGACCACATCCATACCTTACTAGATAAAGGTCACATCCAACCTAGCCTTAGTCCTTGTGCCGTACCAGCATTACTAGCACCTCAAAGGATGGCTCTTGGCGACTTTGTGTAGATAGTAGGGCTATTAACAAGATCACTATAAAATATAGATTTCTGATTCCCCGACTATCCGATTTACTAGACCAATTAGGTGGAGCATCCATTTTTTCCAAGATAGATTTAAGAAGTGGATATCACCAAATTAGGATACGCCCTAGGGACGAGTGGAAAACAGCCTTTAAAACAAATGAAGACCTTTTTGAGTGGTTAGTAATGCCTTTTGGTCTTTCAAATGCTCCAAGCACCTTTATGCGTTTAATGAATCAAGTTTTACTACCTTATTTAAACAAATTTGTTGTAGTTTATTTCGATGATATTTTAATTTACAGCACTAACCATACCTCACATTTAGAACATTTAAAAACAATTTTCCAAGTCCTAAAAGACAATGCTTTATTTATAAATTTAAAAAAATGTTCTTTCTTGCAAACTCAAATTTACTTTCTTGGCTTTTTAATTCATTCTAAAGGGGTTAGTGTAGACCCAAGAAAAATAGAAGCTATCTTAGATTGGCCTCAACCAAGGAACCTTAAGGAAATTCATAGTTTTTTAGGGTTAGCATCATTCTATAGAAAGTTTATTCAAAATTTCAGTACTATTGCTAGTCCTTTGACTGAATGCCTAAAAACTAAAGTTTCTTTCTCTTGGGGTATAGCTCAAAATAACAGTTTTGAAGAACTAAAAAAAGCTTTAAGTTCCACTCCAGTTCTTGGTTTTCCAAATTTTCAAAAACCTTTTGAAGTTTCGGTTGATGCTTCCGGAGTAGGAATTGGAGCTGTCCTTAGCCAAGAAAAACATCCTATTGAATTCTTTAGTGAGAAACTTAGTTCTTCTAGATAAAAATGGTCCACTTATGAGTAAGAACTTTACTCCTTAGTTCGAGCACTTAAGCAATGGGAACACTATCTCCTTGGAAAAGAATTCATTTTATTAACTGATCATTTTTCTTTGAAATTTTTGCATTCTCAAAAAACTATTAGTCGCATGCATGCTCGTTGGATCCAATTCCTCCAAAGGTTCGACTTTGTCATCAAGCATACTCCAGGTAACATCAACAAAGTTGCAGATGCCTTAAGTCGTAAAGGTACTCTTCTTACTTTACTTCAAAGTGAAATTGTGGCTTTTAATCCTTTGCATGAACTTTATCCTACTGATGAGGATTTTAAAGATATTTGGAATGCTTGCTCTAATCATCTCCCGGCAAAAGATTTTCATATTTTTTATGGTTTTCTCTTTAAAAATGACACTTTATGCATTCCACACACATCCTTACAGGAGTCACTTTTAAAAGAAGCACATTCTAGTGGATTGGCTGGCCACTTTGGTCGGGATAAAACCTTCTCTTCTTTCTTCTAAATTCTTTTGGCCTCAATTAAAAAAAGATGTTGCTAACTTTGTTAAAAGATGTTACATATGTCAAACTTCTAAAGGATCTAGTTCTAACCAAGGACTTTATTCTCCTCTACCTATTCCACAAAATATTTGGGAGGACCTCTTTATGGATTTTGTCCTTGGTTTACCTAGAACTCAAAGAGGTTATGATTCAGTTTTAGTAGTTATTGATAGATTTAGCAAGATGACACACTTTCTAGCTTGTAAAAAGACTAATGATGTCTTGTATGTGGCCAACCTATTCTTTAAGGAAATTGTCCGACTACATGGTATACCTAAGAGTATAGTTTCTGATAGGGATGTTAAATTCATGAGTTTCTTTTAGCGATCTTTGTGAAAAAAATTCAGTACTAATCTTCTTTTTAGTTCTACTAGTCATCCACAAACTGATGGACAAACTGAGGTAACAAATCGCACTCTTGGTAACCTCTTATGTTGTCTTAGTGGAGTCAAGTCGCGCCAATGGGACCTCGCACTGGCTCAAGCAGAGTTTGCCTTCAACAACATGGTGAACCGATCAATAGGGAAGTGCCCCTTTGAAGTAGTTTATACTCACACCCCTCGGTTAACCTTTGATCTTGCTAACTTACCTGTTTCTATTGATCTTAGAGCTGAAGCATCTATTATGGTTGAGAGGATCAAAACTATTCATGAAGAAGTTCAAGCTAATCTCGAACAAGCTAATGCCTCCTACAAACACACTGCTGACGCTCACAGACAACCAGTCAGTTTTCAGATCGGTGACCTTGTTATGGTTCACTTAAAGAAGTCTCGCCTACCATCAGGTTCCCATTCTAAGCTCACTAATAAGAAGATTGGACCATTCCATATCTTGGCGAAATTTGGCTCAAATGCCGTTCAACTTGATTTACCACCCACATTGAAGATAAGCTCTACGTTCAATGTCTCGGATATCTACCATTATCATCCTCCTGATCAGTTTAACATCGGTTAATCCAACTCAGAGACGAGTTTATTCTTCTTGGGGGGATAGATTTGATGTATATTATTGATCTCGGTTATTTTTTACCTTTTCCTTTTGTTATTTTTGTTTTTAAGTGTAACCAATTGTCTAGGTTATGGTAACTTGTTGACCTGTTGGTTTGGGTATAAATACCCTTTGTTATCCTCTTATTTGATTCGTTAATAAAGATTCTCAAAGGCTTTCTTAGAACTTTTCTTGGAGCTACATCACATAGGCTTCTGAGAGATTTTGGACCCTTTGTTCATATAACTTTGTCTTGGCCCACGTCTTTAACCCTTCGACAAAGCAGAAACTTTGTCTTTCTCCGACATATCTCGGATGTCCAACATTAATTCAGCAAATTGCTTCACATAATCCCTGATGGCTCCAGTGTGTATTAACTCACGTAATTTTCGTCTTGCCATTATCTCAACGTTCTCGGGGAAGAATTGGGAACGTAAATCTTGTTTCAATTTTTTCCACGTGTCGATCGTACATCGACCCTCTTGGATGTCCATATAACGAGACCTCCACCATAACTTGGCGTCGTCTGTAAGGTGCATCGTCGCCAATGTGATTTTTGACTCTTCTGTGGTCGTGTTTGTAGCTTTCAAATATTGTTCCATGTCGAATATAAAATTCTCCAAAGCTTTTGCTTCCTGAGCCCCACTGAAGGGCTTCGGTTCGGGTACCTTCACTCTGTTGAGCGGCCCCACACCTCCAACTGGTGCTTGGGTTCCCACCACTCATGTGGTGAGGTTTACTCTCACACTAACATCTGCGATCTCCGTCCTAACAGCGTCAAGGATGGTTCTGAAATCTTCCGATAAGTCAATCACCATCTGAATTATCGCTTTCTGGGAGTTGTCTAATTCTTCGACACGCTCCTCCATATGGGCCACTGAGCCCGACGAGCTATCTCCTCGTTCGAAGCTACTAGGTCTGGTAGCTTTTGTTTCTAGGGCCTCGACCCTTTCCATCAATTCTTTGACAGGCATCTCGTCCAGGCGGCCAGCTACCGCGACAATTATGTCAGTTTTCTCCGCGATTTCCTGTACCCGCATTTCTATGAAACGAAGGTTATCAGGCATGTCCTGCTCTTCCAACTTTACCAGCCTGTCTACTTGGGACTTGTTAAGTTGCTTAGTCGCTGACATGGCTGCTGATTTATCACTCTATGAGCCAACTTGGCTCTGAATACCAACTGTCACAATCGTACTTCACTAAACGATTGTGCGGCACTTGTTCTCGCTCATGAACAAGTCAGTCAATTCAAATTCGGATCGTCTACGGCACACCAGATGCCTCTCGCAACCTCCACCCCCGTTTCTAGAGAAAACGGTTTTAGAGAACGGGTTTCAAGGAAAAGGTTTTCGCAAACGTTTTGAAAGAATGTTTGAGAAAAGAATTTGTCGTAAGGCTAGAAAGCAAATAAAGGACAACAACGGCTTAATAGCTTACAACTCTCGGGTATGCAAGTATGATGATTAGTCTTACTCACATATAGTACATTATAAGCTTTTACAAGACTGTCACCATTGCACATGCAAAGTGGTGAGCGGTCAGAAGAAAAGAAAAGTAAAAGAAAAGCAATTAAACGTACATAATAAAATACATAATATGGAAGCATGATGACAAGGGGTTGGAACGGTCATGCGGCCATGAGCAACACGCCTTGGAGAAGCATGACCGTGACAAGTGGCGCTCATCCTATTTCCTCTTTTGTTTCATATAACCATTTGTCGTCTTCTACATGTTCATTCATTGCATCCTTAAAGTTTGTATCCATCCATAAAAATGTTCATGAAGCTTTGTCTCATTCTGGTTGGTGTGTCGCAGTGGTGGAGGAAATGACTGCCTTAAATAACAATGGTAATTGGAATTTAGTTTCTCTCCCTATAGGTAAGAAGACTATCGGTTGCAAATGGGTGTTTGCAATTAAAGTCAATTCTGATGGTTTTGTTGCTCGGTTAAAAGCACGCCTTGTAGCTAAAGGCTATGCACAAACTTATAGCATTGACTATACTGATACTTTTTCTCCAGTTGCAAAATGGCATCTGTGAGGTTGTTTATTTCATTAGCTTCAATCAATCATTGGTTTTCACATTAGCTTGATATTAAAAATACATTTCTTGATGGTGATCATCAGGAAGAGGTGTATATGGAGCACCCACCAGGGTTTGTTGCTAAGGGGGAGAATGGAAAGGTGTGTCGCCTTCATAAATCTTTGTATGGATTAAATCAGAGTCCACGGGCTTGGTTTGGCAAATTTAGTTTGAAAGCTTTAGAATGCGAAAGAGCACGTCAAATCATTCCGTCTTTTTTAAGAGATATGAGAGTGGTGTCATCCTGTTAGTCGTATATGTTGATGATATTGTGATTACTGGTGATGATGCTTTAGGTATCCAGTCCCTAAAGACCTTTCTCCATAGTCAATTCCATACAAAAGATTTAGACATGTTGAAATACTTCTTAGGAATTGAGGTAATAAGAAGCAAGAGAGGAATACTATTATCACAGAGAAAATAATATTTGACTTGTTGACTGAAACAGGGAAGCTAGGGGCTAAGCCATGTAGTATCCCCAATGATGCCCAACTTACCGCTCACAAAAGACGGAGAATTGCTAAAAGATCCTGAAAGATATAGGAGGTTAGAGGGAAACTTAATTACCTTACAGTGACTCATCCCGACATAGTTTATTCAGTGAGTATTGTGAGTCAGTATATCTCATACCCTACAGTTGATCATTGGGCTGCATTAGAACAGATTATGTGTTATCTGAAGGCTGCTCCAGGGCGTGGTTTATTATATAAGGATTATTGTCATACTAATATTGAATGTTTCTCAGGTGGGCAGGATCTAAAAAAGACAGAAGATCAACTTCAAGATATTGTGTGTTTGTTGGTGGTAATTTGATTTATTGGAAGAGTAGGAAGAAAAATGTGGTGTCACATTCAAGTGCGGAATCAGAATATAGAGCAATGGCACAGTCTATGTGTGAATTGATTTGGATATATCAACTTCTTGTTGAGTTGGGATTTGAAATCACAACACCGACAAAATTGTGGTGTGATAATCAAGCAGCACTTTATTTTGCGTCTAATCTAATATTCCATGAGAGGACTAAACATATTGAAGTTGATTGTCATTTTGTACGTGAGAAAATTCAACAAGGTTTGATATCTACAGGATATGTGAAGAGTGGAGAACAATTAGGAGATAGCTTCAAGAAAGCATCGAATGGAACACGTATAGATTATTTATGTAACAAGTTGGACATGGTTAACATATATGTTTTAACTTGAGGGAGAGTGTTATAGTTCTAATATTAGAAATATTTTATTATTGTAAACATCTTTGTTATATTTTCCTTTTGTGGCCATTTCTACGCTTTCCTTCTTTGGTCACTCTTGTACACTTGTATACATATATTACTTTAGTGAATGGAATAAAGTATTTTGATTCTCTCGAACCTAAGAGTTTTACAAAAATAAAACAATTTCATTGATAAATGAAATAAAAGAATAAAACTCCAAACACCTTATTGGTGAATTACAAGAATGATGTCCAATTGAAAATGTGCCAAAGAGAGTATAGCTTAACTGGCATCTAGTATTTGTTAACCAAGATGCCCAATTGGGAATTTAAAATGTCAATGGACAGTCAATTTCATTGCACCATAGAATGAAGAAAAGTGATACAAACTTTATCCAATTAGAACTGAAATAGCATAAAACCTGTAGAATACTTTGTGTGGCACAATCCTCGCCGAGCGGCTTCAAGCATATATCATTTAGGGATACAAATGAGCCAGAATGGTTCGCAACAAGTTCATTGACCTATTGAAATTGTAGCAAGAAATAAATTTGTAAAGAACTTAGACGTCAATTCGGACTAAGTGAGAAAACAGAAACAAATAGTTGGAAGAAGCACCAAGTACTCAAAAGACCTTATTCTGTATATCAAAGAGTAATAGAATGTTATCCTCCGTAACTATACGTGGTGCCCTGCCATGCCTTCCTCCGGGCTTGGTTGCTATTATCAACTGAAACACATGCGAACACCACACATCTTGCCATTAACAATCAATAGTTGGATAACGTAGAACTTTAACCATTACTTGAGAGAGGGAAAGAGACTGAAAAGAAAATGTGGCCATAATTATAAAAAAATACAACCATACTGAAGCAGATAATAAACGAATAAAGCACAAAGATTTCAGAACTTTTCTTCTGGAAACGAATTTATAAGTTTTACATGTCAACACTTTCAAGAATATCAGAAAAAAACCTGTTGATCCTTAAAAGTTATCAGTTTCACTCTACCCGATATCAAACCCAAGGAAATGCACTGCAAATCCAAGGGTCTGTGTCCTTGCCTTCAACTTCACCCATGGAAAAACCATACACTCACAGAAGTTTAACTTCAAATTCTGTCACTATACTCATGCTATGATTATTATCGAAGGAACTCTTTCCTTCACTAGATTGAAATTTTAGTCCCTCTTCCTTGTCACATGTACGACGTTCTCTGAGCAAGTTCAGTCATATACAGAATTATATTCAATGTCTCTTTATAACATAATCGAGTTTCCTTTTTAGTTTCCTTTCTTCTTAGGTTGAGATATCTCAGTGGAAATCAAATGGCTTAACATTTAAGGGTTAGAAAAACTATACAATAAACAACCCCGTTACCTGTTCAATTCTGTAGAAAGGTGCAAGATGGCTGTCAAAAAATTGCTTCTCTGCTGCTGCTCTACTCCCATGACCTACCCATAACTGCAATCTCAAATCAGTTAAGTCAAGATCAAATTTAGAATGGTAAATTACACAGACACACACAAACACATAAAAGAAGAGAAAGGGAACAAGGCACTAGCGAGAAAATTTTATTGTGATTAGGTATTTCATAAGGAAGCCTGAGTTTGAGCTTGATTCTCAAGAATAGAAGCCTCCACAACCATTCAAGAAGGAGGGCATTGTTCCTCTTTTTAAGCAACCATGCTGAGGCCACCAAGAGGAGGGGAAGAGAAGTCCACTTCTAGTTGACAAGATAGTTACCAAAGACAAAGACAAGTTCCTTTCTAGATGAAATCCGTAGTGAGGCTTTTCACATCTTTGACAAATTTAAATAATAATTTAAATCAAAGGTTCAATGATAATTTATTCAATTTTGGAGTTTAAGAGACCATATAGAACAATTATGTAAATTCCAAGACAAAAAATATAGTTGTATAACAAACAAAGACGTATAAATTGGATTGGTACTTGCTACCATAACAAGACCATAATGAAATACAGCAAACTGGAAGAAATCCCACAAATTCAAACAAATGAATTTAGTAAATATTTAAGTTAGATACTTCGACATCCTCTAGCAATGTGCAAGAAAAATATGATACCTTCTCTGGCCGGGTTTCAACTTTAAAACAAACCAGACCCACGCAGAGAATAAGAACAATTGATAAAGAGGTACACAGCACTAGGATAGGGTTCCGAGCAACCCAAGCTCCGTAATCCCTAAAAACATAAGATTGGATTTAAAAGAGTGGAATAGTTTTATGCTTCACCATCTAGCTAAGGACAAGACATTCACCTATAAAAGTTAGAAATGTATCCTTGAATAGTGGAAAGTTGAACACCATTCCTCAACGTAAGATGCACCCCATGCTCCTGAAGATACAAGGAAAAAATGAATAAGAGCAGATTAGAACATAAAACATTGGCAACAGACCTTTTCACAACAGACCTTTTCACACATGAAAAACACCACACCGAAAAGAAAAGGGAAATCCTAAAAAAGTTCGATGAGGTAAGTTCTCTCTCTTCTCTCTCTTCTCCCTCCCCTCCCCCTCCTATCTTGTTGTTCCCCTTTCTCCTACCTGAAGTTAGCATCGTCGGTGAAGATTTCGTCCGTCATTCAGCTTCAAGTTTGTCTTCAGAGACTTTCCATCCGGCAACATGGAAATTGAAAGTTGCAAAGTGAATGGTTCATCCTTTTGTATATGGTTTGAATTGGATAAGTTTCATATCGAGGATATGGACGCCAATAAAACTCTTTTGCTCTCCAATGCTCAACTCGTTTGGTTTGTGGAAAGTATCTCAGAACTACTGCGGGGGTCAAGTGATTGATTTTTCTTGAACAATGGGCGAGACAAATCAAGAGTAGTCAAGCTATCTAAGTTCAAAACGAGTTCTGGTTAGACTATGCGTTGTGTTGTTTGGCCAGCGACAGGTGGTCGTCAATTTCTTCACATACCAATGGGAGTTAATCAGCAGGGTTGGCATTCCTTCTTAAATATGCTTAAAAGCTTCTCTAAGAAAAGTAAGTTATTCGTTAATCAGAGTTCAAGTTTATCAAGGAAGTGGTCAGAGCATGGTTCCATGGTAAACTCTTTCCCTTCATTCCCAAAGATCACTTTGCCAGTTATGCAGAAATGGTGAAGAGGAAGGGTCGTTCGTCATCCTCTGGTCAAGCTTCGGACAATTAGAGTTCATCTCGAGGGAAGAATCTTCAGCTGTCGAAATCCTCTGTTTTGCAATATGGAAAACAGAGCATGGAGTCTTTTAGGATTATGAAGAATAATGAAGTGCTTCAGGAAGATTTTAGCAATTTATGAATTATTTCAAGACTTTTTGTTTTCAAAGATTGGAAGGAAATTGCTTTATGTTTGGGGAATTATTTTCAAACCAAAGTTTTCATCAATCCTCTATTTGATGATAACGCTCTAATCAAAATTGATCAGGGTAGTTTGGAGAATTTGACTGAAATGCCTAGTAAATGGCAAGAGATTGGGCCTTTCCACCTATTGTTCGAAAAATGGAATAAGATTCGCCATAGCAGGCCGTTGGTATCTAAAGGTTTTGAAGGTTGGATCTCTATTAAGAACCTTCCTCTTGACTACTGGAGAAGAAGCACTTTTGAAGCAATTGGAGCTTACTTTGGAGGGCTTGAAGCCATGAGACTCTCAAAATTGCTCAGAAGCAAAAATTCAAGTTAAAAAGAATTTGTGTGGTTTCATGCCTTCTACATTAGAGATAACAGATGAAAAGAGGGGTAATTTCTTTTTAAATTTTGGTGGCATTGCATCTTTAGACCCTCCTGGTAAAATCTTGGATAATCTGTTAGTTAAAGATTTTACCAATCCTATTGATCTTGTTCGAATAAATAAAGCTCCGCAGGATGAAGGATTAGATTTCAATCTTGTTAGTCCTGAGATGGATTTTCTTTCACCTTCAAAGATCAAACCAAGTCTCTCCCGAAATCCTTTTGATGCTATTCGGATTGAGTCTATTCAGGCTCTAGGCCCTTCAAAGATTGTTCAAGCCTCACCGGAATTCATAAAGTTGGCTGCCGTCGGCCCTGAATCAAGCTTCAATTCGATGATGGCTGCTGAAAAGGTAGGTGTGAACGCAACAATTGAAACGGATATTTCTCATTTACTGCAGAAAAAGAAAGAAGTCGGCCAAGAATTCCATAAGTCTAATGAAATGAATTCTCCTTTGTCGACCTTTAATGAGCCAGTCCTCGATTCCAACACAAAATCCTTTGGCATTCTTCCTACAAGACCTCAGCAGACCAAGGGTCTCGTTTTAAATTCAACCTTAGGAAACTCCACGCGCTCTTACTATTGGGCATACTCTCGATGGGGAAGCAGTCTCGGCTAAGATCACCAATAATGAGCCTCCTAATGTAATAAATGATGAAAGTATTTGTCCCACTTCCAAATTAATTCAAGATGAAAGTATCTTTGAAGCAGAAAGAACTTCTACCCTGGAATTTGAAAAGGCTTCCTCTGCATTTGTATCAATCCCGAGTGATTCCAGAAGAAGAGCTAGATTGTTAAAGTCGCTCCCCAAACACTTTGCCAGGAAGAAAACTTCGTTTCTCAATTCTTGGTCGACAATTGTGAACTCAGATTTGCTTGAGAATTGCTGTGTTAAGATTCAAATTCCTGAATTCAATCTTAAAAGGTCAGTAGATCCTTCTTCAAAGCCTTCCCCTTTCACACATTCTGATTTTACTTTCTCAGGATCATTTGTTAATTTTGTGCGAGGAATTCCAAGCAATTCTTCTAATTCCTCTCACCTCAATCAACAAGATTTGGGTGTAGATTCTGTGGTAAGCGCAAGCAGTGAAGATCTGGAAGCTTCTGAAACAGAGGAAGATTTGGAAGTTGAAGATGGTGAAGTCTGTTTTGGTAAAGATCTGCATAATTTATTTCATCCTGAAGTTGGCCAGCTGCAAAGGAAGTCTGAAGCTTTCTCCTTCCCCCAACTCATTAGAGATACAATTCCCCCAAACTTAATCTCTATAGTTGAAGACTGTGACATTGTCCTTGGTTGAAGGTCCAAGTTGCAGAGTAAATGTGAAGCATTTTTGTCTGGTCTTAATGAAGATAATTTCGTGGAATACAAGGGGTCTTGGAGATTCATCTAAGCGACTAGCTATTAAAAGGCTAATTCTGAAAATAAATCCAGATTTAGTTCTTCTAATCCAAGAAACTAAAAAAGAAGATCTAGATCTGGTTGTGATCAAAACTTTATGGAGCTCTAAGAACATTGGGTGGACTTTTGTGGAAGCATTTGGAAGATCAGGAGGTATTCTTACTATGTGGGATGAAAGTAAGATCACTGTATCGGAAGTTCTAAAAGGAGGTTACTCCCTTTCGGTTAAATGTACCACTGTTTGCAGAAAAGTTTGCTGGGTTACGAATGTTTATGGTCCCACTGATTATAGAGAAAGGAAGTTTTTATGGCCGGAGCTATTCTCTCTATCTGCTTATTGTGGGGAGCCTTGGTGCATAGGTGGTGACTTCAACATTATTAGAAGGGCTCAGGAGCGTTTTCCCTTGGGAAGAATTACAAGAGGAATGAGAAAATTTAATAATTTCATTGCTACTGTCAATTTGCTAGAAATTCCTTTATCCAATGGTCGTTTCACTTAGTCACGTGAAGGGAATGTGGTTTCTAGATCCCTTATTGATAGATTCTTCATATGTAATAATTGGGAAGAGGCTTTTGAGAATTGTAGAGCTACAAGGCAAGTCAGAACAACCTCTGATCATTTCCTCATTTTATTTGAAGCTGGATCTTTTGAATGGGGACCATCTCCTTTCAGATTTCTCAATAGTAGCTTAATAAACAAAGACTCCTGTAGAATCATTGAAAGCGCAGGGAATAATGAGAATTTGCAAGGATGGGCTGGTTTTGTTATATCTTCAAAGCTAAGGAATATTAAATCAGCTATAAAATGTTGGCATGCAGATTTTATTAAGAAGTAGAGGGGGCAGGAGCATTGGCTTTTGGAAAGCATTAATAAGGAAGACTTGTTTGCTGATGATGAGTTGTCATCTTCAACAAGTTTGGATACGAGAACAATCTTGAAAGCTGATTTGTTATCTCTTTATCGCACGGAAGAAAGAGACCTAATCCAGAAAAGTAAGTTAAATTGGCTAAACCTGGGGATGAAAACACCAGATTTTTCCATCATTTTTTGGCTGCTAAGAAAAGGAGAAATCTAATTTCTGAGCTTATAAACAATCGAGGCTGTCCGACCAGTTCTTATCGTGAAATTGAAGAATTAATTTTGAGATTCTATTCTTCCCTTTATTCAAAGGCCCCCGATATAAGATCTATTCCTCTTAATCTCTATGGGACTATTATCTCAGAAGCTCAAAACTCCTTTTTGGTTTCCCGATTCACTATGGTTGAGATTAGAAAAGCCTTGGGTTTGTTAGGAAGAAACAAAGCTCTTGGTCCAGATGGTTTTTCTGTGGAATTCTTCATTAAATTCTGGGGGTTATTCAAAGAGAATTTCATAATGTTATCTGATACATTTTATGAGGCAAGGTGACCCCTTATCCCCTTTCCTTTTTCTTTTAGTCAGTAAATTGCTTAACACTTTATTAACTAGACTACATGAAAAAGGAAAGTTTGAAGGCTTTATTGTGGGTAAGGACAAGATGCATATCTCTCTACTACAATATTCTGATGATACACTGATCTTCTGCAAGTATGAAGCTGGAATGTTAGAAAATCTACGAAAAACTATAGATTTGTTTGAATGGTGCTCCGGGCAAAAAGTCAATTGGGAGAAATCTGCTCTTTGTGGGGTTAATATTATTGAAAATGAGCTACTTTCAGCTGCTGCCGGATTAAACTGCAAGGTAGATCATTTACCTATCATGTATCTTGGCTTACCACTAGGAGGTTATCCCAAGAAGGAGTCCTTTTGGCAGCCAGTCATTGACAAAATACAAGGGAAGCTTGACAAATGGCGCAGATATAATTTATATAGAGGTTGTAGAGCTACACTTTGTAAGTCCGTTCATGCCAATATTCCAACTTACTACATGTCTTCTTTCCTAATGCCCGAAAAGGTGATATCAACTTCGGAGCGTATTATGAGAAATTTCTTTTGGGAAGGTCACAATGGGGGGAAAATAAATCACTTGGTGAAATGGGATCTTGTTTCTCGCTCACAAGAAGATGGAGGAATTGGCCTAGGTGGCTTAAGGAATAAAAACTTGGCTTTATTAGCCAAATGGGGATTTCGGTTTATAAGTGAGGAAAATTCTCTTTGGTGCAAAGTTGTTAAAAGTATTCATGGAAGTAGTAGCTTCAATTGGCACACGGCTGGGAAGGCTAATGCACGTCTCCGTAGCCCTTGGATTAGTATTTCGAGGACTTGGCTGAAAATTGATATATTAGCAATTTTTAAACTTGGAAATGGATGCCGGATTGGTTTCTGGTTGGATCCATGGTTGGACAGATTTCCTTTGAATATCCGCTTTCCAAGGCTTTTCCAAATGGCTCTCAATCCTAATGGTACAATGGCAGAACATTGGAATTCTTCCTCTTCTTCGTGGTCTATATTTTTTAGAAGATTGTTAAAGGAGGAAGAAATGAGGATTTTCAGCTCCTCCTCGGCCTTATCACTAATAAAAGGGTTGAAACTTCCCCTGATAGGCGTATTTGGTCACTTGAAGCTTAGCGGTAAGTTTTCGGTTAAGTCCCTTGTTACCCACCTTTCTTTGGCATCCCCGATAGATAAACTACTGGTGAAAGCCTTATGGAAATCCAAGAGCCCAAGAAGAGTTAATATCACAGTATGGATCATGATTTTTGGTTTATTAAATGTTTCCCCGGTCTTACAAAGGAAACTCCCTTCTCATTGTCTCTCTCCTTCGGCTTGTGCATTCTCTTTGGCGGACCAAGAGACCCTTCAGCATGTATTTTTTTATTGTGGCTATGCTTTCAAATGTTGGTCTCGTCTATTGGGTTTATTTAACTTAAAATGGGCGTTTGGCAATGTTTTTAGTGATAACATATTGCAGGTTCTGATAGGTCCAGCGATGAAATCACATTCCAAGTTTCTTTGGTTTAATGTAGTTAAAGCTTTGTTGGTGGAAATTTGATTTGAAAGGAATCAAAGAGTATTCCATGATAAAGCTACACCTTGGATGGATAGATTTGAGATTGCTCGACTCAACGCTTCTTTTTGGTGCACACTATCAAGATCTTTTGCAGATTATTCCATTCAGGACGTTTCCTTGAATTGGAAGGCATTCATTTTTCCAGATTCATAATTTTACATTATGGCTATATTTGAGATCTTTTACTACCCGTTGTATTTGGGTTGTTTTCTTTATTTTGGTGATTACTATCCTTGTATCTATATTTGGAGATGATGAGAGTGCTAAAGGGGTCTCAACATAGTTGAGATGTTTGGGTGCGCTTACTGATCCATAGTTTTTTTATTTACTCTTTTGCTCTTGAATCATTATTGTAACTTTGAGCATTAGTCTCATTTCATTATATCAATGAAGAGACTTGTTTCCTTTTCAAAAAAAAAAAAACACCACACCAAAAACTATGAACGACCATCTTGTGAAGAAACTACGAGAAGGAGATCATGAGCTAGGTTCTCTGGTGCCTAAAATAATGCTATGTTTTGGTGTAAACAACTACCGCCCCTTAAAGATCATAGCCTAAGTTTCATTGTTGCATATTGGAAACTGTTTCTGTAGCCCATTGAATCAGCTCTTTTGTATATCCACCGGATTATTTCATTCATCAATGAAATTGTTTCTTATCCAAAAAGAATAATTAAATACTGAAATTGCCCAATAAGAGCATTGCTAAGGAAACCAAAACTTTCAACTAAACGTTTTAGTGAATATATGATAAAAATAATTGAAATGTTATAGTGACCCTAAAGAACATAAGATCTCCAGATATTGGAATGGAATAAAAATCTGACTGGTGTCATAACACCCAAAGTATGGGGAGTTTCTTTTCCGCAAGAAAATTGCGAAAGCAACTTTTTTTTTTGGGTAGGGGAGTTTCAAGAAAGATTTAACAACATAAAGGTGTAAATGGAAAGCACAAATAAAATCTAATGCCCAAGGTGAAATGGAAAATTAAAAACAAGAATTAAATATGAGAGTGAAACCTGCCTTTGTTGCACCATTCTCATTCTCTTCCAAATTAACAGACTTGATCTCACCATCGTCTCCAATGTTTAATAAGGGTTCTTCCCTAGCTGAAAATCTCCTACTCTCTCTCGTAGGATGAAAGAAAGCCCATCCAAGGAATGCAGAAATAAATACAACATAAAGTATTGTGATTGAGAAGTCAATGCAATTGATCTGCACAGATCAACGTGAAAATGAAATTTCATATCAATATGCTAGAAGTTGGTACACTAAGCAGAAATAATTCAAATGGTACGCTTGCTTTCCATACTCTAAAGTTCCAAAAGCTGCAATAGTTTTTAATGCCCAAGTATTTGAGTTTATTGTCCAATGAATTAATGGATATGTGAGCATAAAGTAATAACTAATAAGGTAGGATATCAACACTTGAATCCAACCTTAAGAGACCAAATCTTGATGGTGCAGGCATTGCTTTTTGGTGGAGAAGGAGGTTCTAAGCTAGAGCACACGGGAGACGAAGGGCAATCACCACAGGAGCAGCCCAGTGAAGTGTCACCACATGAATAAACAGACACATTCATAAGCTCCATTTGAGATGACTTTGAAGGGTTCACCTTAAAATTTATGGCATAAGGAGATCCAGGAAAACCGGGGGCTACTTTCTGACCAAGAAATGCAAAAAGTTCTGACAAAAAAATGCATACAAAATATTAATAAGAGTTTAAGACTTCATCATCACACAGAAACAAAGAAAAATATTCTACATGAAATTGCATCAGAAAAATAAGCAGTAGAAATCTATTCAGTTGAAATTGATTACGAGCCTATGGATATTGAACATGATACTGATCATAGCTACTGTAATCTTACAGGATATCCAAAAGCTTACTAGCCTTTCAGACAGCAACACCAATTTAAACCGTTCTAATTCCCGTTCCTTCTCTGTTTCTGCCCACCACTTTGTGTCCTAATCGTCTAAACCAATTCCAATTGATCACAACTCAATCTTACACTAATATAATTAGAGTTACATTCCCATCCTTCCTCAACTAACCATCAATGGTCTTTCTCCTACCCCTCCCAGCATGAATAAAATGTATGGGTGGTTTGGACAGCCTATTGGTAGACAGCATGATACAAATATTTAAATTGGATAACCAGCATATAACAGTTGGAAACTTGGAATATTGTCTTTCTTGATTGCCTTACATTAGAAACATAACACTCAGTAATAATAGCAACATCACTTTTTATATAGAGATAACTAACCAAGGCTAACATTGGGAGACAATCCTATATCATAGTCAACAATAACATGAGTAATCAGTCTTTGGTACAGTGGTACCAAAGGTTAAAAGAATTTGAGAAAATATAATGTATACTAAACAATGAAGAAGGAAAAACAGTGAGAAATCAGTAAGAGAATCACCTGTGCTCATATAGATGGGATAAGCCGATCATCAACACTCCTCAAGATGGGGTTAGAGACGTTAGTTAAACTCAACTCCATCTTTAATTCTTCTTATATAAATTCTTATCCAAAAAAGAATTCTTCATATATAAATCTTAGTATTGCAGATGTGAATAAGTCACCTCTACATGCTAGACAGCTTGGGAAATCGTCAGTGGTATCTTCCACAGTTGACGAAGTTTTACATGCTAGCAAGGATGAAAAAATCACGAAATATCGTCGAAATATCGCCAAAATCGAGGTACCAATAGAAAAATCAATGGGTAACATCGTTTTTACAGTAAATCGGCGATATATCGGAAATATCGCCGATATTTCGGCGATATTTTGATTTTTTTAAATTCTGCAGCATTTGTATAATATAAAACTTATTCTTCTCAAGTTTTCATTAAAGTTAGTTTCCAGGTCCGTGGATGGTTATGTCATCATACATGAGCTCGCAAGTTCGACTCTTGTTGAAGTCAGTTTTTTTGTTTGTTTCACCATTTTTGCTTCATTATCGTCCCACTCTCTCTCCTCTCTTACTTTTTTTTTCTTTTTCATCTTCTAGTTTTTTATTATTTATTTTATAATTTTCATTTTTTTTATAATTTATAGTTTGTTTTTCTCTCTCTCATTCACAACATCTCTCCTCTTATCTATTTTTTTTTAGTTCTCTCACTATATACTTTTTCTATTTTTGTATATTATATAATTTATATTTTGTTGTTATTTTTCTCTCTCTCTAATCCATAAGCTCGATCATCTCTCTACCTCTTGTCTGTTTTTTTTTCTCTTTATTTTCAACTTTTTGTTTTGAAATTTGATTTTACTTCTTATAATACATTGAAAATACACACTTTTTAAGAAAATATTGATTATAAACTAGATCAATTAAACTCTTGAACTAAATCGATCATGCTTGATTGTAAACTAAACCACTAATTCACCTGCTTATAAACTCTTGAACCAAATATTCCATTTATAATCATTTTTCAGTTTTCACTATTTTCTATTATTTCATTACCAATCATATTTGGCTTCTAATTATTGATTTAAATGCTTAAAGTTACAGTTTATTACTTAAATAAGTTTGTTCTAAAATTTCACTAAAACTTTTACAATATTTTTGTAATTTTCCGTGATATCCGTGATTTTTCCCAGAATATCCATCGATATATCCATAAATTCAAGTTACCAATAATTACATCGATAACGATATTTTCATCCTTGCATGTTGGACAGACATGCTACATGAATTTGGATTCACCAAGGTTAATCATAGCAACATTAAGGATAATTCAAAGGTTTTTTTAGGGCCCAATCACAAAGAGCGACCCAAAATATTTGGATGAATACAATCAAAGCTTTGATGTGAGAAGTACGGCTAGGACGAACAATAGAACTATTTGAGAACAAACAAGAGAATGGGAGAAAACTTATGCGCTAACTTAATTCATATCAACTTCCTGGTGCATGTAAGACGGCCCGGACACTCACGGATATAGTGAGTTGGCCTAGTGGTAAAAAAGGAGACATAGTCTCAATAAATGGCTAAGAGATCGGGGGTTCAATCCATGGTGGCCACCTACCTAGGGATTAATTTTTTACGAGTTTCCTTGACACCCAAATATTGTAGGGTCAGGCGGGTTGTCCTATGAGATTAGTCGAGGTGCACGTAAGTTGGCCAAGACACTCACGGATATCACACACACACACAAAAAAAAAAAAAAAAAAAAAAAAAAAAAAAAAAAGCTTACTGATGCGTTCTCTAGCCAATTACTCATTTGTAGTTAATTCCTCCTGCAACAATTTTTTCCTGAACTCTTAAAGTTGTAGTTTTTCTCCACTCTGTTACTTCTCAATTCAATCAATAAAGCTTGGTTTATTATCAAAAATAAGTTGAGAAGGTAAATTAACAGTATCAAACTGCTGCAGGAGTAACAACTCATTTTGGAACTTGAGTCTTCATCGAAATCTAAATGACAATGAAGTTGCTGAATGGGCCAGTCTCTCTCATTTTCTCTCCTTAGTTAATCTAAGGAATATTGATGATTTGTGGATATGGCCTCCAGATCCTACAAAATCTTCCACAGTTCTTCCATTGATGGAGGATTTAATACATGCAAAAGACATCTCTTCATAACCTTTATTTGATGAATTGGAGGGATCCTTATCGAAAGATAATTAGAATCATCTTATGAGAACTTAGACATGGAAGTATCAACACCCCGGATCACTTAGAAAGGAGAATGTCTTATATTTTCCTCTTGCCTTCTTGGTATGTGATGTGTCTTTCTAGTGTGATGAACACCCGTGGCATTTTTTGCCCACTGCTCTTTTGCTTCTCGTTATTGGTTTATAATGTTGGATGGTTTTAAGAGGTCAATGACTGTGCCTGGTTAGGGATAACATACATGATGTTTTTGCTGTTAAAGTTAATTAGGGATTATTCCAATTATTATTTTCCTGCATCTTTTCCTTATCTAGTTTCTCCTTTTCTATTTCTTTCCTTGGTTGGGTCTATTTATTCTGTAATTCTTTGTATTAAGTTATTATTCAAGAATATAATATACAAAATTCACATGGTATCAGAGCCATAAGTCCTAGGGTTTTATATTTTTCAATCTCTGCCTCCACTAACGGCCAGTCGACGGAGGCAAATCCACGAAGTCTTGTTGCCGTTACACAGTTCCCGACTTGTTCATCCATCTCTGCCCCTGTCACTAATTCTATTATGTTTTTAGATCTGCATTTGTGGGTCTCTGTTCTGTTTTCATATTTGTGTTTGGATCTCTGTTCTGTTTTCAAATCGGCCGTTCGTGGGTTCTGTTTTAGATCTCTATGTAGATCTCTATTTTCAGGCTAGAAATTCTTCATAGATCTCTGTTTCCAGTCCAAAAGTTCTTTAGGGGTATCCGTCTCCAACCAAGAAGTTCTTTGTAGATCTCTGTTTCCGGGCCAAAAGTTTTTCATGGTCTCTATTTCCAGCCCAGATGTGTCATAATTTGGTTCATAAGTTTTCTTCAGTTTTTGTCATCTGTCACCCTAGATTTCATCCTTTGCTTAGTCAGTTAACAAACTCAAGCTACACCTTGAGTTTCACCTTGAGTTTGAGGAAGGGTGTTAAAGTTAATTAAGGATTATTCCAATTATTATTTCCTATATCTTTTCCTTATCTAGTTTTTCATTTTTTGTTTCTTTCCATTGTTAGGTCTATTGGTGTCTATTTATTCTGTAATTCTTTGTATTCTAATTAAGTTATTATTCAAGAATATAATATACAAAATTCACACTTGCTTCCATCTTTGTGGGCCATCGTTTCCATGGTGTGAAGAAAATGTTGTGGCTGGCTTTCAACATAGTTTTTTTCTGAACACTTTGATGTGAAAGTGATGGGAGAATTTTCAAGGACTCTTCATCAAATTTTGATGGTTTGTTGGATTTACTTGTATTTCATGCTCTTTACTGCTGCACAAGTTTCCGTCTTTTTTATGATTAGTCTTACTATTTTAATTTCCAATTGCAAAGCTCTATTTTAATGCACCTCTTTGTGCTTTTGGGAGTTTTTCTTCTCCCCATTCCATTCATGAAATTGTTTCCCTTTTTAAAGGAAAAAAAATAATATCAAACAATGTAAAAGAAATATAAGTGAGCAATTTGTCAAATAATAAGATAACAGATGCATCAATATTTAAAGCACAGATGATGATCTCAATACAAGAAATATTACCTTCAAAGTTTTTAGCACCACCACCAACAAAATCTATGGCCCGCGTATTCATTGTACCAAATTTAACATCCTTGCAGGAATCGTAAAGACCTTTTCCAAATTTCTCAGTTACGTAGTAGTCAATGCCATCCACAGTCATACTTCCACCAACCTATGCATAGTCATTATTTATGAAGATAGCTCATTCCCTAGTTACTAATTGCATCATAATTCAAAGGAAGGCAGCTAGCAATATCTCAATTCATGATGTATAATCCTGAAGAGAAAGTTTTATGGTTTAATTGACTTTTGAGTTTTCATAATGATAACACACTAGTATAAAAGTGAAACTGCCCATCTAGCCATGGAAAACTTCCATGCATGATGCATCGATGCTTTTTTTTCAGAATTATATTGTCCCATTAGTAATGACTATTGAATAATTGCTAGTAAATACTACAGTAAAAGCTAACCAGCATGCTTTACCTCAGCAATGGAAGTCACATTAATAAATAAGCTCTGCCTTGGAGAGCAGGAAAGCTCACAAAAAAGATTTAGGAAATTCCTCAAGCATGCTGGACAGCCCACAAAAAGTGGAATAGCCTGCAGTTAAAGGAAACAATTGTGTTTATGGAACATAGAAATAAACAAAAACAGAAGCCACGCACTTAGCAAACCCATTCTAAATCAGTGGCAAGCATCTACAAGCTATAAAGCAGCTAGCATTTTGCACATAACCTCGTACAACATGACAAGAAACAGTCCATTCAAAAAGACAGCTAGTCACTTAATTAAGAAAAGCTTGAAGATAGTATAATATTCGTAAATATGCCTCATGCTCCTAAACTATCAAGGAACAGGAGATGATCATGCCAAAAAATTACTACGCTAAAAAATAATCATTCCACCACACCTTTTTTGATCCATCCATGCAGTTCTGTGTCTCAATTTCATTAAGAATTGATCATTAAAGGCAGTAATGTATCATCAAATTTCAAATATGGGAGATGAGCCCTACTTGTTGAACCTGTGACCGTAATGTGTCAAATTGAGCCTCAGTACAACAAACATTTCCACTTATTGTAGGACACAGGCTTTGGATTTTTGCTGAGAACAGCTCATCAGGCTGCAGTGCATAGTATACAGGGGTCATTTAAGAACAGTTGTGCACAGATATCCTAAAATAAGCTAAAAGATAAAAGACCTTCACGGACGGCGAACCATAAGGGCAGTTCAGAACCTTCCCATCACTGCGTGCTCCACATATATCATACATAGCACAGTACTCTGCTGAATGCCTCTCCCTGATAGAAACAATTACCAATACTTTAAGTCAAATTCATCCCATACCAACTCTGTCGTTAGGAAAATAGTATTAAACAATAGACATCAACTAAGCCTCAGCACCATGGATCTCAAAAACTAAAAAGAGCCTAAAGGGAAATTTACAGAATAAAACAGAAATCCAGATTGTACGCGGGTACCCTATTGACTTGTAATATAGTCGGTGGCCTGATTATGATGACCTTACCCGGAAGTAGAACCGGAACCCATGGAGACAGATAAATCAACCTCCCCTCCTATCAGCATAGATACAAGGAAGATCATCTACACCAACAAAAGAACTATGTCCACTTTAACGACTTGAAAAACACGCGCATACACACACCAACCAGGTGAAGCATCACCAAATAATATGAACCATAACCGAGAGAAAGAACGTAATCAATTAATTCAAACATCATAAAGCACACATGGGCTCAGATTCACCCATAAACACACACTCCCATATAATCCATTTTGACTTCCAAGTCAAGTTTACTTTATCAATTGTTAATTAAGGCGAAATGATCAGATAACAAGTAAGGTAAGAGATCACTGAAGTACAATTCGGAAATAAGCACACGAATATTGATTGGAACCCATTAGAATCTAAGGGGAGATAAAATTTGAAAGATTTAATCACTTTAAGCGTAACCCACTAACATGAAGTCTAATTCAAACATCTAAGAAGCAAGAAAAGGAAAAACAAGCTCGCCTGTAACAGAAAAATGGAAATTGGGAAACGCAAACGGGAGGTCATCCCTCCTCCTCGAGTGAGAAACATGGTCGATGCTTGCTGTCGAGTCTTCTGCTTCACGGACACACTGATGAGAAGAAGAAAGATGAAGCGAAGAAAATGAGGAACGGAGGTGACTTTTTTTGTTGGTTACGAAAGCTGAGAATCCACTACTTTTACTCTTTAAATTTCCGTCTTTATATAGTTTATTTTAGTACGATAAAAAGAAAAAAGGAAAATTATTGGGAAATTACCAAAAATAGGATATATTTTAGGGGGCTAAAGAAGTTTAGGATGGTTTTTCAAAAAAATGAGTTTCAGGACAAATGAGCATCTGAAAAGTCCAAATTACCCTTTAGGATAAAAACCTAAAACATCAGTATGTGCGCACTATTCTTTTCCATCTCCTTTGCGCACGACTGCTACGACTTCGACCTCTGCGACTTCAATGGCCGGCTACGACTTCGATGACTGACGGCGATTACAACTTCGGAAGGTGGTTACGACTACTTGGAAGCGGCTAGGAGGGATGGTCGATTGAAATGGGTGTTCTTTGTCTTCTTGTGTTTGTTTAGATTGATTGATAGAGGAAATCGAGATTTAAATTTATAGAAGGTGGTTGAAATATAGTCGGCAGATTTTCCCAATTTCTATACATTTAATTTGCTTTCTGAAACATCACTAAATTGCCCATTTTCCATTTACCATCTCAATTCACAAGATTAATTCTAAAAATTACGGGTATTAAGGATTTTAGTGATTTGATTTTCTATGCAAGGCTTGGGAAAATTGGAATTTTCAATCCATTTAACCATTTTCCTTTAAAGTTTGGCAATTGAAATTTCCCTTTCGATGGGTTTTGGATTTGATTTGGGGTTTTTTTTTTTTCTTTTGGTTTGGAGTTGGACATTTCATATACATGTCTTAACTCACTCTAAATTACCTAAAATAACTTAAAATATGTATAAAAATGATTTAGAGTTAAGTTTTTCAAGTTTAGAAGTTAGTTACAAGATGATTACAAGATAAAAGACACTAACCAAAGAACTTGCTAAAATATATATAAACCCACTCAAAATTACCTAAATCATGTGTAAAAATGATTTGGAGTTAAATTTTTCAAGTTTGGAAGTTGAAAGATAATTGTGAGATAAAAAAACGGTAGCGAAAAAAATTGTTCAAACATGTGTAGACTCACCCTAAATCAATTGCGAGATGGTTGCAAGATAAAAAAATACTAACTAAAAAACTTGCTAAAATATGTGTAAATCCACCATAATATTACCTAAATCATGTATAAAAATAATTTGGAGTTAAATTTTTCAAGTTTGGAAGTTGAAAGATAATTGCAATGGTTGTGAGATAATTGAAGATGGTTGATGAGATAAAAAACTGTAGTTAAAAAAACTTGTTCAAACATGTGTAAACCCACTCTAAATCACCTAAAATATGTATAAAAATGATTTGGAGGTGATTTAAGGTAGGTATGGACCTTTGTTTGCTAGTCTTTGAGATACTGTTTGTTATCTCTAAACAACCTTCAAACTTGAAACATTCAATTAGAACTCATTTTTATAAGTGTTTTAAGTGATTTAAGGTGTGTATGAACAAGTTTGCTAGTTTTTAGCTACAATTCTTTTTATCTCGCAACAACTTTCAAACTTGAAACACTCAATTGGAACTCGTTTTTATAAGTGTTTTAAGTGATTTAAGGTGGGTATAGACATTTGTTTGCTAGTTTTTCGCTACTATTTTTTATCTCGCAACATCTCTCAATAACTTTCAAATTTGAAACGCTCAATTGGAGCTCATTTTTATAGGTGATTTAAGGTAGGTATGAACCTTTGTTTGCTAGTTTTTTTAGCTATTATTTGTTATCTTGCAATATCTCGCAACATCTTGCAACAACCTTCAAACTTGAAACACTCAACTAGAACTCATTTTTATAAGTGTTTTAAGTGATTTAAGGTGGGTATGGACATTATTTGCTAGTTTTTAGCTACTGTTTTTTTATCTCGCAATATTTCGCAATATCTCAAAACATCTCGCAACAACCTTCAAACTTGAAATACTCAATTGGAACTCATCTTTATAGGTGTTTTAGGTGATTTCGAGTTGATATGGTCATATTTTAGGTAGTTTGTTAACTACTGCTTTTTATCTCGCAATATCTCGCAACAACTTTCAAACTTAAAACACTTAGTTAGAATTCATTTTTTAAGGTGTTTTAGGTGATTTAGGGTGGGTACGGTCATGTTTTAGGTAGTTTGTTAGCTATTATTTTTTATCTCACAACATCTCACAACAACTTTCAAACATGAAACACTCAATTGGAACTCATTTTTATATGTGTTTTGGGTGATTTAGCGTTGGTGTTGTCATATTTTAGGTAGTTTGTTAGCGACTGCTTTTTATCTCGCAACATCTCGCAACAACTTTCAAACTTGAAACACTCAATTGGAACTCATCTTTATAGGTGTTTTAGGTGATTTAGGATTCGGATGGTCATATTTTAGGTAGTTTGTTAGTTACCATGTTTTATCTCAACATTTCGCAACAACTTTCAAACTTGAAACACTCAATTGGAACTCGTTTTTATAGTTGTTTTAGGTGATTTAGGGTTGATGTTGTCATATTTTAGGTAGTTTATTAGCTATTATTTTTTTATCTCGCAACAACTTTCAAACTTGAAACACTCAATTGGAACTCATCTTTATAGGTATTTTAGGTGATTTAGAGTTAGTATGGTCATATTTTAGGTAGTTTGTGTTGGGTTTTATGCCCTAAAACTCGTAGATAGTAAATGTTGTATTTTGACCATCATTAATAAATGGTTATTCATTATTATTCAATAAATGTTATTGATTATTTTATCTTGTTTTAATAACCCTAAAATCCAATAAACTAACATCCTAGGCTGTTTTATGAGTCTTGAACAATATGTAGAGACATATAGAGATCAATATTCAAGTTACAGCCTAAAGGGTCTATAGTATAAGGATAGGGTTGGGTACCTTATCCTGGTAACACTATGGATACGGCCCACTTTGTATTTGATACAAATGCAATGATCCAACGCGTTCGTGTAGGAGACATGCGAGTAGGAGTATCATGCAATGAGTTTGCATAAGACTGGACCACGAAATAGTAACCACTAGATGTAACTCCGTTGACTGGTTAGGTTTCTATTTCAATAGGTTGACCTAAGCAACTTAGTCTTAATCTTGAGTATATTATAAACTCCTGTTCACAAGGGATTGTCCTTTGATTTGTATGGGTGAGAGTGGCCCGTTTGCCGACTCGATATGCCTACCATTTTGGGGACAAGACTGAGTGGGGGAGTTGGGAACATAATTATACAAGATGGATTTCACTCCTTCCCGACTTTAGGGTAAGTAGATAAGTGTTCCCTTAAGTGGTGTCTCCGGGACTTGAACAAAGAGCCATACCCTCTCACTGGCCCAAGAGGGGTTTATATTTGATGGTTGGACCATAAACAGGTTGTTCATTAGAGGAGCACTGGTACTTAAGGATTTAGAAGTAACCTAGGGGTATAACGGTAATTTGACCCAGCTGGTGTTACGAATACTTGTGAAGGACTAACTTGCTGTTATTGGTTTATATCCGTGGACACAGAAATATATCCATAGTGAGAAGAGTGCAGCAGTGGGTCTTTAGTGGAGTGTACCCACAGTTAACGAATATTGATTAATGTGGTTAATGAGTTTAGCCCGTTAATCTCATATCATTGGAGCTTCTGATCTGTAGGTCCATTAAGTCCCCTTCCTAGCTTGTAAAGAATATTGAGGTAATTTATTCTTGGTTGAAATTTGAAAAGTTCAAATTTGCCTAGGAAAAATATAATGTACAATGATACATTATAATATAAAGTTTATTTTACAAATTAAACTTTATAGTATAAATATAATTTTGGATATGATTCAAAGTTCATTTTTAAGAGAATTAAATATTTGAAATTGTCAAATATTATTTTAATATGAATTAGATTTATATTAAAACTATAGGTTAAAATTAATGCGCATTAGATGTACATTAAAACTATAGGTTATGAGATAAATGTATTTGAATTTGATTCAAATGCAGGTTAAAATTAAATATTTGATATTTAATTTGGTAATTAATTAATTGGAGAATTAATTAGTTATTTAATTTAATCTAATTTAATTAAATTAATTGAATTAAAACTATAGGTTATGTGAGAGATGTTCATTTAAATATGATTTAAATGAATTGGTTAATTAAAATAGATTTAATTAATTATTAATTTAATTAATATTAAATTAGTTTTAATATTGTTGTAACTCCCACGTAGGGGAGTTACTTAATACGTGGGATAACACTCATGTTTCTCATTTTCTCTCTTTTCCTTATATAGTGTCTAATAGAAAAAAAAATTGGATCTGGCGTTCTCTCTAAAAAATTCTCACAGAAGAGTTCTTTGTAGTTTTTTTTCCTCCCACAAACCTTTCCTCAAGGTTCAGAGAAAAGGAAAGACTTCAAGTGGTGGTGTGATCCAACGTAAGTTTTTTTTCTCTCTGTAATTTTGTTTTCAATATGTTTAACCTAGATTTTTAGATTTATTTTATCAATGTAGAAGTATTTCAAAAAAATTTAAATTAATTTTGAGTTAGGGTTTTGATATGTTTCCGCTACGCTAGGGTTTTAATCCCAGCATTATTACCTTTCAGACATGGGGTTCACTTGTCTAAGGAACAATGTTCTAAGACACCTCAAGAAGTTGAGGATATGAGATGTATTCCCTATGCCTCAACTGTGGGCAGCTTAATGTATGCTATGCTCTGCTCTAGGCCAGACATTTTGATATGAACAAAGGAACCTAAATCATGACATATGAACATCAAGAAAGACACCAAGAATGCAAACTATATGCTGTCTAAATTCACAATGAAGAAAATTTGCATTTATGTGAAGTCAAGTGGAATTTACGAAGAATCAAGCTTCATTTATGGAACAAAGTCTTCAAGTGGGACTTCACAACTCAAAGATGGTTACAAATTGATGGATTGTTGATTGAAAAGAAATATTTTCGGATTTATTGTAATAATTAAATGTAATTTTCAGTTTTAAGTCCTTTTAAGTGATTTTATGTTACACTTAGATCATTGGTGCTAATGCTCATCAATTGTGAGAGTTATAACTCTTTAGTTGCCTCATAAAATGTCTAGACTTATATTTTGAGGCCTATATAATGCCATGTAAATTTGTCAAAAAAATGAGAGACTTGGAAAATGTAGTAAAATGAGCCTTTGAGGTCTTGTTCGTCAACAAGGTTGTTAAATCTAACACGTCGAGGGTTACTTATCACAAGGTCTTCATTCCCTACATCAAAAGGAGTCAAATCAGCCACATTAAATGTAGAACTTACATTGTACTCACCTCGAAGATCAAGTTTGTAGGCATTGTCATTGATCCTCTCTATCACTTGAAATGGACCATCTCCTCTTGGTTGAAGTTTGGACTTCCTATGGTCGGGAAACCTATCTTTCCATAGATGAACCCAAACCCAATCACCTGGTTTAAAAATCAATTTATTTCTCCCTTGGTTCTTGTTTTTAACAAGCTTTTGATTCTTCTTTTCAATCCTTTCTTTGATTTCCTTATGCAAAGTTTTTATGTATTCTGCCCTTAAAACAGTTGCATCACTAGTAAACATATTAGGTGGCAAAGGGAATAAATCTAAAGGAGTTAATGGACTAAAGCCATACGTAACCTCAAAAGGTGAACAATGAGTAGTGCTATGTATTGCTCTATTGTAAGCAAACTCTACAAAAGGTAGAGTATCCTCTCAAGACTTGAGATTTTTAGAAATTAGTGACCTAAGCAAAGCCCCTAACGTTCTATTAACCACCTTAGTTTGCCCATCAGTTTGTGGGTGACAGGTTGTTGAAAACAAAGGTTTAGTTCCCAATTTACCCCACAACACTTTCCAAAAATGACTTAAAAATTTAGCATCTCTATCACTAACAATGGTTCTAGGAATGCCATGCAATCTAACCACTTCCCGAAAGAATAAATTAGCTATGTTAGTAGCATCATCCGTTTTGTTACATGGAATGAAATATGCCATCTTACTAAACCTATCAACTACCATAAAAATGCTATCATGATGTCGTCTAGTCATTGGTAATCCTAGAACAAAATTCATGCTAATGTCAACCCAAGGTTCACTAGAAACATCCAAAAGTGTGTAAAGACCATGCGGTTGTGTCTTAGACTTAGCCTCCTTACATTTGAAACATTGTCTACACACTTTATTCACATCCTTTCTCATTTTCATCCAAAAAAATATTCAGACAACATGCTGTATGTTTTAAATTCCTCAAAATGCCCCATCAATCCTCCCCCATGAGCCTCCTTCACAAGTAACTCTCGAATGGAACACTTAGGAATACAAAGCTTACCCTTTCTAAAGTGCATCTCATCAAACATAAGATAATCATGCACATTTTCTCTGTAAGCCCTCTTTTCTTTTACTCTATCTTGGAGGTATAAGGAAACTTATAGTTTGAAATTGAACTCGAGTACTCAAGATTAGGTTTTATTTTGAACTGTTGTTAAGGAATATAGTCAGAAATTAAAAGATTTGGACCGATGTTTTCTATACTTAAGGAAAAGAAGGTAAGAGTCCGAGGTATAAATTTGAGCATAACGAACCTAATGGAGCTTGTATAGGACATAATAAGGTGAAGTAGGCATGCTCGGGACAAGTCAAAGTCAAAGTCAAAGTCAGCGGTCAAGGTCAAAAGTCAAAGTCAAAGTAAAAAGTCAACTTTTAGTAAATTGTTGATTTTTGGAGATTTTTGAAGTTCAAAGGGGAAATTTGTGATTCTGTGACTTTCTAGGCTTACTTTGTGCTGGAATTGAGAAGAAGAGGACAAGGAATGAGACACCCGGGAGAGAGAGGAAATTTGGATTTTTTTTTTTGGCCTTTTTGGATAAAATTGGATTTGTTCTTATCAAATCCTTCCATTTGATCAGAAAAGGGGTGCAAGTTAGTCGGTGGACTTCAAGTCGAAGGTGGCCAACAGACAGGAAGCTGGAATTTTTAGAATATTGAGGTTGGCCAGTTTAAAAAGGGGAATAAGAGAAGAGTTGAATAAAAGAGTTTTTGGGTGATAGAAATTGGGCAAAGTAAATCTAATTCATAAAGGTAGTTGAGAGGAAGGATTTGGTACTTTTTAATTGAAGAATTGGGGTCAGAAAAACAAGAAAAATGAACAAAATCGTGGTGGCCAAAGCTGGACGCTAAAAACAGGGGAAGCTCGAATTTTTATCAAATTCGTGGAGTTAGAGGTTGATTCGAAGCTCCAAATTCAAAGGATAATCAGGAATTCGAGGAACGGGAAATTCGAGGAGAAGCCCAGTTAACTGTGAGTGTTTTATTTTTATTATTTGATATGAAAAGTATATAAGTATGCTATGGTTTGTGAAATGTGTTGGCATGATCTGTTTTACTTTACTCTGATTTCAGAAATGTTTTAAATAATGATTTTTGAATACTTATGATTTTATATGTATTTGAGATACTAAATGTAATATTGAGTATGATATTGCTTACTATGATTTATAGTTGTAAATAAATTTGTTGATGGTGGTTTTAAGGTTTTGAATGATTTATGAAAATGGTTCCAAACTACTGAGTTTTGTACCCGTGGTTATGTGATTTCCCTGTAGTGCCACGTGGTTGTGATGTGATATGTTGATGGCTTGGAGCCATGATATGCCTTCAGGGCCAATCTGCGTGCACGTATGATCTCATTGTTGGTGGTGTTATTTATCACTGCTGATTGTTCTGAATGTGTGTGAGCTAAGTACGGCCGCATGTTCTACAGTGTTAATAGAATGCGTGTGAGCTGAGTACGACCGCATGTTCTACAGTGTTAATAGAATGTGTGTGAGCTATGCTAGGCCGCATATTCGAAACATATCGTGGTGACAGTGGTATTTGGGTACAAACTTAGTGTGGATACTCTTTGGTGATTCATGGAGGTTTTGTAATGTGATTTATATGAAATATGATCATGCCATTGTTTGAATAAGTATGACATTGAGTTATTATTGAATCTTATATACTTTATCCAATGATTTATCTAAATGTTTTGATAATTCACTAATGTTTATGAAAGAGAAAGCTTATGTTCCTATTAAATTACCACTCACTGGGCTTTAGCTCATGCTTTCCATGTTTTATGTTTTTTTCCCTCCAGGTAGCGACAGAGTTCTAGGTGCCTACTAAAGCCAGAATCTGCCACTGCAATTAGCACTTCATGTAGATTGAGTTTTCTTAGAATTATGTATGTGCTTGGCATGTAGACATAAACTTGTTGTAATGAGTGAAGGGTGGTGTCTGTTTGTAGTAGTTTGTTACTTTTATATAATAAGACTTGTTAATGCATTAGATGGGTTATGAGAAAAATAGGTACGGACAGATAGTAGATGTCACAAAAGGGTAGACATTTGCTATCTTCACATTCCTTCCTAGGTTAGGTAAGTAATCTGGGAGGGGGTGTGACATTCCCCTTCTAAACAATGCATATAAACATCATAAAATTCAGATTTCTCAAGTTTATACAAATCAATCATGTGTTTAAAACCAATAATTTTTGCACTAAGGGAAGAAAACAATGCATACCTTCTTGACAACGCATCAGCCACCACATTGTCCTTACCTTTCTTGTAATGAATGACATATGAAAATGTCTCAATGAACTCTACCCATTTAACATGCCTCTTGTTCAGCTTGGTTTGGCTTTTGAGATGCTTCAAGCTTTCACGATCTGTGTGGATAACAAACTCTTTTAGCCACAAGTAATATTGCCAAACTTGCAAAGCCCTTACAAGTGCATGTAATTCCTTGTCATATGTTGGGTAGCTAAGTTGTGCTCCATTAAGCTTTTCACTAAAGAACATGATTGGTCTCTTTTCTTGCATCAAAACAGCTACAATTTCTATCCCACTTGCATCACATTCAATCTCAAAAGATTTGTCAAAGTTAGGTAAAGCAAGACAAGGTGCATCAATTTATCTTTTAATTCATTGAATGCATTTTCTTGCTTCTCCTTCCATTCAAATTTCACATTCATTTTAACAAGTTCATTCAATGGGGAGGCTATGCTACTAAAATTCTTAATAAACCTCCAATAAAAACTAGTCAAACCATGAAAAGATCTCACCTCGATTGCATTGGTGGCTGTTGGCCACTCTCGAATAGCCTTGACCTTTTCTTCATCAACTTTCACCCCATCCTTTCCAACAATGAATCCTAAGAAATTGACTTGGTCTAGACAAAAACTACACTTTTTGAAATTGGCATAAAGCTTTTCTTCTCTAAGTTTAAGAAAAATTGTCTTGACATGCAAAATATGATCATCCAAACTTTTTGAGTAAACAAGAATATCATCAAAGTATACAACAACAAATTTTCCAATGTATTCTCTCAAAACATGATTCATTAGCCTCATAAAAGTACTTGGTGCATTAGTAAGACCAAATGGCATAACAAGCCACTCATAAAGACCAATTTTTGTTTTGAAAGTCGTTTTCCACTCATCTCCCACATGCATTCGAATTTGATGATAACCACTTTTAAGATCAATTTTAGAAAACAAATTTGCACCATGCAATTCATCTAACATGTCATCCAATTTAGGAATAGGATGTCATTATTTTATCGTTTTTGTTGATGGCTCAACAATCAACACACATCCTCCAAGTGCCATCTTTCTTGGGTACCAAAGTCACCGGAACCGAACAAGGACTCATGCTTTCTCGAACATAACCTTTATCTATGAGTTCTTCCACTTGCCTTTGAATCTCCTTGGTCTCAGTTGGATTGGTCCTATAGGCAGCCATATTTGGAAGAGTTGCCCCAGGTATGAAGTCAATTTGGTGCTCAATCCCTCTTAAAGGTGGTAAACCTGTCGATGCATCTTCAAGAGGAAACATGTCATTAAATTCCTGCAAAAGAGATTTAAAAGCACTAGGCAAAGCATCATTAGAATGAGTTTTAGTCACTAAACATATTCCTTTGCACATGAGTACAAAGTTTGGTGCTTCAATTAAAAACACATTTCTCACTTCCCCCTTTCTTATAACCAAACTCACATTCTTTCTTTTTTCCTCAAAATCACTCTTTTTCTCACTTGATTTTCACTCACCTTTTGCCCCTCACTTTTCTCTTTTTTTTTCTTTTTTTTCACTATTCTCTCTTTCTTTCAACTTACTTTCTTCTCTCCTCTCTTGATCTTCAAATTATTTTCTTTTTTTTTTTCTAATTTCAACTGATCACATTGTACTTCATATGGAGATAATGGAAGTAGAGTAAATTTCTTCCCATTCAAAGTAAACATGTACTTGTTTAACAATCCATCATATGTCACCTCTCTATCATATTGCCAAGGACAACCCAATAACATATCACCCGCATGCATTGGTACTACATCACAAAGGACTTCATCTTTATATCTTCCCAAAGTAAATGAGATAAGAGCTTGGGAGTTTACCGTCCATTCTCCTTTGTTTGTCAACTATTGAAGTTTGTATGGTTTTGGATGTTGACGGGTAGTAAGTTGAAGTCTTTTTTACAAAAAAACTACTTACCACACTAGTGCAACTTCCACTATCAATCACCAAGCTACATGGAGTTCCTTCAACCAAGCATCTTGTGTGAAACAAGTTCTCCCTTTGATCCTCAACTTTTTCTTCCTTTATTTGGACATTAAGTACTCTTCTTGCAACTAAGGATATGGAGTTACCTTGTTCAATGTACTCATTATCATGTGCGTCGGATTCTTCCTCAAGTTGGGCATCTTGTTCATCACATTCATCTTCCGAATCAAGTATTCCATTTCTTATTACCATAACTTTTTTATTGACACAATCCTTGCTCATGTGTCCAAACCCTTTGCACTTCCAACATTGAATAGAACTAGATTTCTCTCTTACCTCCTTTGAAGCTTCATTCTTTTTAGCATTGGAGCTCTCGGCCTCCACTCTTTTGCCAATCACAAACTTTCCTTTTGCCTCATTCATATTCACAAAATCATCCTTGTTCCAAGCATTAGAATTTGAAAAAGTATTAGCTTTAGAAGTGTACCTCTTGGAATGCTCCTTTTCTTCTCTCAATTGATCTTCAATTTTGATGGCATAATGATACATATCTTCCAAGTAAAGTTATGGATTTCTATCAACCGGATGAGAAATTTCTCGATTCAAGCCTCCAAGGAATCTAGACATGGTGTCTTCCTCATCTTCTCGAATTTTTGCTCTTTCCATCAAATTCTCCATTTCTTGATAATATTCAGCCACACTTTTTGTTCCCTACCTCAAAGCTTGCAATTTAGTTTTTAAATCTCTTTCATAATGTTTTGGAACATACCTCTTTCTCATGGCTTCTTTAAGCTCTTCCCAAGTTTCTATTGGATCTTCTTCTTTCCTTCTTCTCTCAGATTTGAGATGTTGATACCAATTTCCAGCATGGTTGGTGAATTCGACAATGACAAGTCTCATCTTCTTATTTTCACTAAATGTGTTGCAATCAAACACGTTCTATCTTCCTTTCCCATTCCAAGTATGCCTCCAGATTCGCCGTTCCACTAAATGGTGGAATTTTGAGCTTAACTCCGTTATCTCTATCTTCTTGAATTCTCTCTCCTCTTATAGCTTGCATAAAATTATTTCTTCCTCTTCCTCTCACATTTCCTCTTCCTCCAACTTGTCTTTCTTGTTCCACAATTCCTTCATCTTCTTGCAAGGCTCATTCTTCTCTTTGTTGTTGTGCCCTCCTTTCTTGCCTATCTTCTATCATCATTTCTATCATGCCTTGAATGGCTTGAAGAATAGTCATATTAGGATCTTGTATTTGTGGTACTACTTCACCCAACGACATTTTCAAGTTAGTAATAAAAGGACCTCACCACACTTCTCACCAATTTCACTCAAGGACACTCGTGTTTATCACTCAAGGTTAGGCTTTCGGTACTAGGTCAAAGATGTAAAGGTTGGCTTAAATTTTGGTGCAATCTTACTAAAAGTTTTGATGAAAATCAATTAAAAAAAATCAACTCTCACAAACTAAGACTAGAAAAACTCAAACTTAGGATCAATAATTTGAAAATTAGAACAAATTAAATGTAATAACAAGAAACTTTTCATGTGCCTTGGATCTTTTGAACACCTTTTTTTTTCTACTAATGTTTTTTTTTGCTAGATTTTTTTTTTTTTTTTTTTTTTTTTTTTTTTTTTTTTTTTATGATCCAAGAGCAAACTTGAAGAAAATTTCAAGACAAGTTGTAGTATGTATTGTATTATAAGATGCAAGCAAATGCTTTGAAGAGAAAAAAAATTTAAACGAAAACAAATTAAAATAAGATAAAGATATTTCACCTCTAGGGCCAGCCAAGAACGATGACTTAATGCTCTGATACCAAATGATAAGCTCCCGCGATTTTTGTTGGATGCAAAGCTAGAGGTCTTTCTAGGATCCTTGCAAACACTCACAAAGAAAGCTAAATTAGATCAAACTTATAATCTATGATGGTCACTCTTAGATTCTAAGACAACTCAATCCAAAATTAGCTTGATCAAGACTAATCCAATGAATTGATTTAAACATCAAACCTAAAGCAAGATTTGAAAGAAAAGACAACACCAAAGGAGTTGAAAAAGCACAAGCTTTTTAATATCAATAATCTAAGTTTTGAAGAGTATTACAAGCCATTTTAAAGGCCAAATGGTCGTGGATATGACCAAGAACCCAAAAGTCATTCAAACACCATTAAATTGAAATTGTAGAAATTTCTACCTAGGAACTTAAAACTTAATTGCATACTATTTAATAAGTCAAAATGCAAAACTAAAAAGATAGAAAGTCTCCAAATTGTCTTAAATATCTCCTTTAGGAGGCGGCAAAGTTGAGGTGCACGTTTGACAAGGTTTGATATCACGTTTTCCCAAGCAGTGCACATTTGACAGAATTTTCTTCACAAAATATGCACACTTTTTTTGTCCACCATGCCATCTTCCAAACTATAAGACTTTCCCCATGCCATCTTCATGTTATTCTCTTCTTGACTCATTGAACTAACATTCTATATAAATTTGGGTTCAAAATTATTTGTCGCTTTGCTAGCTTTTGAAGATGTAGTGTGGATGCCTCTTGAATCTTCTTTGCCTTGCTTCTTGTAATTTCTCCGTCTGGTACATGCAATAGTTCAATGGTTGAATTCACATCACCTTTTTTTTTTTACTGAAGTCCATCCAAATTTGGAATAGGAGGACCAGTAAACAAATCGAAACCAACAATTCATCCCTTTTGGATTTCCTCTTTAGGTTTTGGACAGAAGCACGTCCCGACAGCTAAAAAACAAATTTTCAAGGCTAAATTTGAACCTTTTGGACCAGTTCGTCCAAATGTTGACTAGGGGGATCTGTAGACAAAAGAATTAAGAACTTTCATCCGGATTTGACCAAAGTTTGTCCAAATTAGGAATAGAAGGACCCATAGACAAAAAGAAACCAAAAGTTCATCCTTTTTTGACTTCTTCCTTAGGTTTTCTACCAAAAGTCTTCCCAACAACCAAAAGACCATTTTCAAGGCTTCATTTGAACCTTTTAAACCAAAGTTCGTCCGAATTATGACTAGGGGGATTTATGGACAAATTGAAACCAAAAGTTCATCCATTTTGGACTTTCTCTTTAGGCGTTGGACCAAAGTTCGTCCCTCCAACTAGAAACCACTTTCAAGGCTTAAGTTGAACCGTTTGGACAAAAGTTCGTCCAAATGTTGACTGGTAGGATCTAAAAAAAGAAACAAAAAGTTCATCCTTTTTGGACTACGTCTTCAGGTTTTGGACCATGTTCATCCCGAAAGTAAGAAAACCATTTTGAAAGCTTCACTTGAACTTATTTTTACCACAGTCCATCCAAATTTGGACTAGGAGGACCTAAAGACAAACAGAAACCAACAATTCATCTTTTTTGGACTTTCTTTAGGTTTTGGACAAAAGCACGTCTCGGTAGCTAAAAAACAAATTTTCAAGGCTTAATTCAAACATTTTTTACCAAAGTTCGTCCAAATTTTGACTAAGAGGATCTGTAGACGAACAAAATAAGAACTTTCGTCCTATTTTGACCAAAGTTTGTCCAAATTAGGAATAGAAGCACCTATAGACAAAAACAAACCAAAAGTTCTTCCTTTTTGGACATCTTCTAGGTTTTGGGCCGAAGCTCATCAACAAAAGAAGAAAACAATTTTCGAGGCTTCGTTTTATCCTTCTGGACCAAAGTTCTTCGAAATTTGGACTAGGAGGATATATAGACAAAAAGAAACCAAAAGTTTGTCCTTTTTCAACTTCATCTTTAGGTTTTCGACCAAGGTTTGTGACCACAGCTAGAAATCCACCTTGAAGCTTCATTTGAACTTTTTTTTACCAAAGTTCTTTCGAATTCTAACGAGGAGGACGTACTGACAAAAAAATAACCAAGAGTTTGTCCTTTTTGGTCTGCACTTATTCTTTAGGGTTTCTACCAAAGGTCTTCTCGACAACCAAAAAACCATTTTCAAGACTTCATTTGAACCTTTTGAACCAAAGTTCGTCCAAATTATGACTAGGAGATTTATAGACAAATGAAAACCAAGAGTTCATCCTTTTTGGGCTTTCTTTTTAGGCTTTGGACCAAAGTTTGTCCCTTAAAGTAGAAAGCCACTTTCATGGCTTAAGTTGAACCGTTTGGACAAAAGTTCATCCAAATGTTGAATGGAAAGATCTAAAAAAAGAAAGAAAAAGTTTGTCCTTTTTGGACTCCGTCTTCAGGTTTTGGACCATGTTCTTCCCGAAAGCAACTTTCTTTATTTACATGAATCTTTGATCAATTCTTGAACTCTTGAACTTAGGAATCCTTTCTTCTTGATTTTTGATCAATTCTTTCCAAGCCAAATCTGTTTTAACCTTCTTGGGGTTGTTATCAATTTGTTTATTGGGGGTTATTCTTATTATCATTGGGGGGGGGGGGGGAGGGGGGGTTCACCTGAAATAAGGGGAGTTCTCAAACATAATTAAGATAGTTTCCTTTATCATTTGGTATCAGAGCTTTGGCTCTAAACAAATTATATCTTTTCTTGTTTTGATAAGTAACCCTCGATGCGTTGGATCTAATAACCTTGTTGACGAACAAGACCTTTAGAACTCAACCGCAAAAGAACCCAAATTCAATTGGATCTCAGCCCCTAAGAATGACTAGACAACGGATTACTTAGATGATCAGCAAAATCACGGACCAGATAAAGCTTGTGGTTCCCATCGACCCTTGATCTTCGAATCATTCCACAAGCAAGATCGCTCAAGTCAAGCTTGAATGATTCCGAACATGCAACCTAAACACCATAGAATTGCAAAGGAAACATAGCTCAAGGCTAAAACAAAGCTCAAAGGCTCTTTTTACTACATTTTTCAAGTCTTTTTTGACAAATTACATTGCATTTATAGGCCTCAAAATATTAACCCTAGACCTTCCATGAGTCATTTCAAGAGGTTTAACTCTCATAATTAATGACCATTATCAATGATAACTTGTAGAAATACAAGTTATTCTATTCTTTTCTTTAAAACAATTAGAGAAATTCACAAGGAAATGACAGAAATATGATATAAATCTTAGCAAATAAGCATACTTTGCGATCAGATATTTACAAATGCCATAAAATGAGAATTCATGAAAATATCTCTATTTTAACGCAAGAATAAAGTGAAAAAGTACAAAAGCTGAAGAACTGCTAAAACCATGATCGCATAATCATAGAGGAGGCGACCAACATGTTACAAAATGAACTACACGATGAACACAAAAGGTCTGACACGCTCAAGCGGCGACTGTCAAATCCACAGAACAAGTTGGTAGCTGATTAGACAGATTCATGCCAGAGCCAATGAACTTGTGACAAAGCAAGCGGCGCAGCAGGGCATGAAATTTAATGCATGCGTCAGGAAATTATTAGAGAGAAGTTACATTTGACGCCTATAAATAGTCAGCTCAAAAACTAAAGAAGGAGTTCGTTGAATCGAGAGACCAACTTCCCCAAGAGAGTGAAGAGTATCGCCATTATCAAATCCTCAAGCTTTTCTCTGGATAATTCTGAATACAAAGTCCAGAATTCTTCTTAGAAAAGCAAGAGTCATATTCCACCTTGAAGTATCATCATCAAGCAGCCATTGACAAGCCAGCAAGATCAAAAGATTGACTCAACGGCCTGACATCGTCATTCTAGTTCTTTCTCTTGTATTTGTATTCTGAATTGATTTTGAGATATTTATGATTCAAATATTAAAACAAGTTCATATGTTTCATCAATCTACTTACTTGTTTACATATTATTCTTTTTTATATGTTGGAAGATCTATTTAAAGTTTGCATTTATGCATATTAGCAGCTTTACTACTTAATGCATCATTAATCGTTGCTTTAAACTATTGAGAGATACGTTTAAACCAGAGTTCTCGCCTGAGAGGGTGAAGAAAGTGTAAAAAGCAGTAAGTAGTGACAAGTAGCATCTTAGAGATAAGGTGATACATTTAACAAGTCAGTCATCCCATGCACCTTAGAGATAAGGAAAATTGTGGGTTATGAACCGAGAGGTTGCTACGAAATCATATGATTGACACCGCGAATCTTGCGTACATGCATGCTGTAGAAATTCTTGACTGTTATTAAGATTATTTTCAAACGTCGTCGCATGCTACTTGAGTAGAGAAATATTTCATTGACAGCCATCATATGCCCCTTTGCTCATCGCTTAACTCTCTTGTATTGTAATTACATTTTAGGATAGTTATCACCTCTTCCACCTTTGTATAAACATTCATCGCATAGTTATCACAACAAGGTCAAAATCACAAAAGCATAAAAGTTCCTAAGTTCGACTCTGGACTCACCAGGTTTCTCATTTGAATTTACACTTGGATTCAAGTTAGGTAAAGCTTGTGTTCATCGCATGACATTACACATATCAGCCAATCAGTGGAAAAGCACGCATTGTATATCATCTTTATGCATTGCACTTTATGAACGCAACAATCAACTATGAACTAAATGTAACATAAAACACATAAAATGACTTAAAAACTGAAATTACATTTAATTGATACAAAAAATCCGAAAATATTTATTTTTAATCAACAACCCATCAATTTGTAACCATCTTTGAGTGATGAAGCCCCATTTGAAGTCTTTGTTCCATAAATGAAGCTTGATTCTTCAAAAATTCCATTTGACTTCACATAATTGCAAGTTTTCTTCATTGTGAATTTGGACAGCATATAGGTTGCATTCTTGGTGTCTTTCTTGATGTTCATATGCCATGATTTAGGTTCCTCCGTTCATATCATGTTTTACTTTCCCTGCCATCTTTCTTTCTTTAAATCCATTCATCTATTTCCATCTTTCTTGTGACTCTTTATCTTCTCATTTGTTTTTCTTGCTTCATACATTATTGTGCTTGCTGAGAAAAAAAAAAGAAAAAAAAGGCAAAAAAGAAGTGAAAAAAATAGAATAAAAAGAACGTTACTTATAGTATTCTTGCGACTTTTCATATTATGTCACTTTTTTTATATGTTTAAAAAAAAAGTCTATCCAACAAGTTTGAAGCATTGTGATTACATATCTAAAAAGAGTCCCATTTCATATCTATATCCTTTTTGTCATTCCCATCTTTTCATTCACGCCTTTTCATTGGTATCTTTTTTCTTAATCATATGCCAAATTTTGTTGTTTTAATTTTTTTTGTTGTCTTCCTAAAACATATTTTCTTCTTAAAAGTTATTTCCATTGCCTAGCCACACTTGTTTTTCTAAATTTGAGATTTTTGTGACTTTCCACCTTCTAGCTAAATTGATATTGTTCTTGCATGATTCTCATAAGAATACTATAAGACTTGCTGAAGTTTGAGATATTTTTTGTCTTATGAGTAATTCTATATATATATATTGAGTACAAACACGAGTGACCATTCATCTTCTTGAGAGTAATCACGTGAGGGAGTGTTGGTGAGGTTTTTTCCGTTTACTTTTTTTTAAACAAGATGGCAAATCAAGATGACGTTGAAGTTAACCAAGTACGTTTAAGAGAAGCACAACAAAGAGTTATGGCGCGAACGATCAGTACTATAGAGGCACTACCAGCTCGCTTGGATAGGTTGGAGATTGGGCATCAGGTAAGGAAAAGAATACTGTTTGGACAAAAGTTCGTTCAAATGTTGACTAACAGGAATAATAATAGAAACAAAAAGTTTGTCCTTTTTGGACTCCGTCTTTAGGTTTTGGACCATGTTCTTCCCGAAAGCAAGAAAACTATTTTCAAGGCTTCATTAGAACCTTTTTTTACCAAAGTCCGTCCAAATTTGGACTAGGAGGACCTATAGACAAATAGAAACAAACTATTCCTCCTTTTCGGACTTCCTCTTTAGGTTTTGGACAAAAGCACGTCTTGACAGCTAGAAAACAATTTTTCAAGGCTTAATTTGAACCTTTTGGACCAAAGTTCGTCCAAATTTTGACTAGGAGGATCTATAGACGAACAAAAACAAAAATTTCATCCTTTTTTTACCAAAGTTCGTCCAAATTCGAACTAGAAGGCCCTATAGACAAAAAGAAACCAAAAGTTCGTCTGTTTTGGACTTCTTCTTTAGGTTTTGAACCAAAGCTCATCCCCCAAAAAAATAATTTTCGAGGCTTTGTTTTATCGTTTTAGACCAAAGTACGTCCAAATTTGGACTAGAGGATATATAGACAAAAAGAAACCAAAAGTTCGTCCTTTTTCAACTTCATCTTTTGTTCTTCGACATAGGTTCGTGCCCACAGCTAGAAAACCACCTTGAAAGCTTCATTTGAATTTTTGTTTACCAAAGTTCTTTCGAATTGTGACTAAGAGGACATACTGACAAAAAGAAACAAAAGTTCGTCCTTCTTGGTCTTTAGGTTTTCTACCAAAAGTCTTCCCGATAACCAAAAAACTATTTTCAAGGTTTCATTTGACCTTCTGAACCAAAGTTCGTCCATATTAGGACTAGGGGATTTATGGACAAATTGAAACCAAAAGTTCATCCTTTTTGGACTTTCTCTTTAGGTTCTCGACCAAAGTTCGTCCCTCTAACTAGAAAACTACTTTCAAAGCTTAAGTTGAACCGTTTGGACAAAAGTTTGGCCAAATGTTGACTGACAGGATCTAAAAATAGAAACAAAAAGTTCCTTCTTTTTTTATTCCGTCTTCAGGTTTTGGACCATGTTCTTCCCGAAAGCAAGAAAACCATTTTCAAGGCTTCATTTGAACCTTTATTTACCAAAGTCCATCCAAGTTTGGACTAGAAGGACCTATAGACAAATAAAAACCCACAATTCATCCTTTTGGGACTTCCTCTATAGGTTTTGGACAGAAGCACATTCTGACAGCTAGAAAAGAATTTTTCAAGGCTTATATTGAACCTTTTTTGCCAAAGTTCCTTCAAATTTTGACTAGGATGATCTATAGACGAACAGAAACAAAAATTTCATCTTTTTTTACGAAAGTTCGTCCAAATTCGAACTAGAATGACCTATAGACAAAAAGAAACCAAAATTTCATCCGTTTTGGACTTATTCTTTAGGTTTTGGACTAAAGCTCACCCCCCCCCCCCCGAAAAAAATAATTTTCGATGCTTCGTTTTATCCTTTTGGACCAAAGTTCATTTAAATTTGGACTAGATGGATATATTGACAAAAACAAAAAAAACCAAATCTTCGTCCTTTTTCAACTTCATCTTTTGTTTTTTGACCAAGGTTTGTGCCCACAACTAGAAGACCACCTTAAAGTCTTCATTTGAACTTTTCTTGACCAAAGATCTTTTGAATTGTGACCAGGAGAACGTACTGACAAAAAGAAACAAAAGTTCATCCTTCTTAGACTTCTTCTTCAGGTTTTCTACCAAAAGTCTTCCCAACAACAAATAAAACCATTTTCAAGGCTTCATTTCAAACATTTGAACTAAAGTTCGTCCAAATTATGAATTGAGGGATTTATGTACAAATTGAAACCAAAAGTTCATCTTTTTTTTACTTTCTCTTTAGGCTTTGGACCAAAGTTCTGTTGGGGTTGATGCCCTAAATCTCGTGGTCTTGTATTTTGTAAACTTGTATTGTACAAACCAAATTATTTATTTCATAAAATAACTGTTATTTTCTTTGACATTTATTTGCTAACTCAAAAACCAATAAACTAAGATCCTAGGTTATTAGTAGTAACTTAAACACGTATGTAGAGACATACAAGTGGATCGTGTTTAAGTGATAACCTAAATGGTCTGTAGTAGATGGATAAGGTTGGGTACCTTATTTGGGCAATACTACGGATACGACCCACTTTGTGATTGTTACAAGTGTTGTTAAGTGTTAAAAACGTTTAGATCCTAAATATTCATATGGAGACATGTGAGTGTATCCTATATATGTGCGACATATATGAGACCAGACCGCAAAATGATTTGTTTCCAGTATTAACACCGTTATTTAATGAGACTTACATATTACTAGGATGATCATAGGTGACTCGACCTTAATCCTGAGTCAGTTGTGAACTCCAGTGTCACACCCTCCCCCAGATTACCCTCTTAAACCTGGGAAAGAGCATGAGTTACATACATTCATCTATATGACATTCTCCTCATTAACATATAAACAATGCAACCCAAGGGGTTACTCAACCTGTATACCTAGACACCTGATAAACAGTTCATATATAACTCGCTCTTCAACTATACAAGCATACAAAAATGCATTCACAACATGTTTTATATATATGCAGCAGTAGAGGTTACATAATCATCTGCTAAGTTTGCATAACAAGTCTCCTTCTAACCCCAGTTTTCGACCCCTCTACTATATGCCAATTAACTCAAAATCTAATATTTACAAACTAAGGGAGGATCTGCAACAGAGACTTTGAGAGGGTAGGTTAAGCTCCTGGAAACCGTTCGCTACATGGGGAATAAGAGAAAACATTTTGAAGAAAAACGTTAGACATACGTCTAGTGAGTGACAGAGTTATTAAACGTTCGTACTAACTCATGCTTGCCTAAGCATAAATGAAACTCTTTGCATAAAACATTTCATAGATATAGAACTTTAAATCATGGTTCATAAGTACTTTTCATCTAAAACATAGTTCTCATTTTGAATTATAGTTCATAAACATCATGCTCGTCTGAAAACATAATACCCTTAAATCCTTAGTTGAGATGGAGCAAACTCAACACTCTCAACGTCGTAACATCATAAATTGCCATGAGTACTCTCAAGGCTAACATACACCGGGCTGTCCTGATACGTCACCAAAATCCTCATATATCAGGGTCCCATTTATCTCGATACCGTCTCCATGTCTCGATATCGTCATGTCATCGATACCGTCTCAACGTCCTTAGGTATCGTTACATATTCATCTCGATATCGTCTCAATGTCTTTAGCTATCGGCACATAGGGTACTTATCATTTAACTAAATCATATTCCATAGTCAAGATCTTATAAAACTTATTTAAGAAATATGAAGCATAAAATGCCTTGCAGATCGTAGATACAAGCTCATAAATCATTCTTCAACAACATCGAGCATAAAACCTAGTTCAGTCATAATCAAATCATTTATAAAAAATAGGGTTCATAAAACATATGAAGTAGCATTGCCTGAGAAACCTCACTTTGAGTAAATTCCGTTCTGTAAACATTATTTCAAACACAAATATGCTTTACTCGAATGAACTTAGCTCATGAAACTTATAACACATCATACTTAACTAAAACATTACTCAAGAAATCTTGCTTTTGAGTAAACTTCGTCCCACTAGCATCATTTCAAACATAAACATGCTTTACTCAAATTATTTTGACTCATGAACTCATAACACATGATATTTAAATATAACATTTCTTTCTAACACATAAAGAAACATCATGATTCATTGAAGAATTTGTAAACTTTGTTAAATAAAACGTTTTGTCACTCATAGTCAGGTGTTTGTCCTTTTAGTCTATACACATCACCAATCTTTGTTTGACCTAAAAATCAGACCCGAGCCTCTTTTTAATTCTTCAAGAAACTATTCATAAACTCCTTTAAATTCTCCTAAATTCATAGTTCATGAATTTCCATGTGAAAGTATCCTGCATTTTTTTTTCTAGATTTTTACCTTCATTCAAATGATCTTAACTTCCTCAATCCTTAACCAAATCAAGTGACATTTATGGCAAAATATTCATAGCTATGTCCTCTACAACTTACCTTCAGATTAGAAGATCTAAATTTTTGTGGTTTGCCCAGAATGTTCCTTAGATCAGAAGCTGCTTCAAATTCACGAATTCTCCCCTGCTTCAGAGTTTCAGATTTCCAGCCCAATTTCAAAAATTCATAACTCACTCAATATTTAACCAAATTTAGTGAAATCTGTATCAAACTCTTCTTTGTAAAGTCCTGTACAAATTACCATGAGATAGTAAGACCTAAAAACCGTTGTATTGTCCAGAAATCGCCTCGAACCAGAAGATACTCTGGCTTAACGATTTCTGCAACCCTTTTAGTTCCACTTATGAAATCATTCATATCCCTTCGTTTTTAAGTTTTGCATTCTACTCAAAGGTTTTAGAAATCAAATTATCTAACTAACCTTACCAATTTTAGCTTCTAACGCCTCTTAGAAAGTCCAAACTAATACAAAAACTAGAGGTCACTCCAGTTTTGCGATTTTCCCTATCTACTGGCTTCCATCTGCAATTTCATCTACTTCCAATCATTTCTAGCTCTAACAACCTTCACAAAACTTGTTAATAATTAAGTTAACTTACTAACTTCAAAATTTTAGCTTGAAATTTACTCTCTACAGCACAAAATCGTCCAGACACTACAGGCTACTCGAGTTCTCTTCAATTCCAGACCATGGTTGCATTTCCTTCCCTTCCAGCCACTCTTCGGCCACAAATCCAGCAAGAACACCTTTAAAAACCTTCTTCTCAGATCAGGGAGGGTGAAGGTTGGTCTCCCAGCTTCAGCAAATGCAAAAATGAAAAGAAAAATAAGAACCCAACTCTTTTTATTCTCCATCAACCGACATGCATTTTTTCTCTTTTTCCTCTTTTTTTTTCTTTTTCATTTTTCCCACTCATTAAAACTTCACTTTCTTTAATTAAAATTTCCTTAATTAACCCTCCTTATTCACCATTTATTATAATAACAATAACAATAATTATTATTATTATAATAAATACATACTTAATCCTAAAATGTAACCAAGGTTAAATAAATCCTTCAACCAAATTAACTTCCCTTGTGCTCTTCTTTAATTTGCTAATAATCTCTTACTCCGTCTTTAGTTTACTTAAGTGAATCTCAAGCTTAAGAAATTACATAAGAATTTAGGGTTACGGTTTAGGGCTTATATCCGGCCTGTGAGGGAAATCCTTTGATTAGTATGGGTGAGAGTGGTCAGGTTCGCCGACTCAATAAGCCTACCACTTTAGGGATTTGTTCAAGCAGGTAGCTGGGAACTCATGATATGAATGGAGGAACCTAAATTATGTCATATGAACTTCAAGAAAGACACCAAGAATGTACACTATACGTTGTCCAAATTCACATTCAAGAGAACTTGCAATTATGAAAAGTCAAGTGGAATTTATGAAGAATCAAGCTTCATTTATGGAACAAAGACTTCAAGTGGGTCTTCATAACTCAAAAATTGTTACAAATTGATGGGTTGCTGATTAAAAAGAACTATTTTTGGATTTATTGTATCAATTAAATGTAATTTCAGCTTTTAAGTCATTTTATGTATTTTATGTTATATTTAGGTCATGGTTGATAATGGTCATAAATTATGAGAGTTACAACTCTTTAAATGGGTTATATTTTAAGGCCTATATAATGCCATGTAATTGTTCAAAAAGGAGAGACTTTGGAAAATATAGTACAAAAAGAGCCTTTGAGCTTTCTTTTAGTCTAGAGCTAAATTTCATTTGCAATTCTATGGTGTTTAGATTGCATGTTCAAAATCACTCAAACTTGACGTGATTGATCTTGCTTGTGGAGTGATCCGAATATCAAGGGTCGATGGGAGCCACAAGCTTTGTCCGATCTGTGGTTTTGTTGATTGTCTAAGTAATCCGTTGTCTAACCGTTCTTAGGGGCTGAGATCATGTAAGCCCTAAACTTTTTATTACTCTTTCAATTTGTTATGATTAAGTAAAAAGGCCAAGGGGTAAAATTAAGATATTAAAAGAAGAAAGAAAATGCTCATCAATTTGAGTTAATTGGAAACATCTAAAGATTGTTTGACATTTAAGTTATAATTGTGGATTAAGTTAACCATGGTTAAGTTAGAACTAAGAGTTATTATTATTATGTTTTTAGAAGAAAAAAAGAGAGAAAGAAATAAATTGGGAAGTTAGTGGAATAAATTAAAAAAAAAAAAAAAAGGAAAAAGAGAATAGGTAGTTGGTGGTGGAGTTAAATACCAAATTGGGATTAAGTTTCATATATTTCCTTTCATTTTTGAAAAGTTGAGAGAGAGAGCGCCGACCAGCCTCACCCTTGATCGGGGAAGACGAGTATTGAGGGTTTTGTGGTGAGTTTTGGCTGGAGAGGTAGCCGAAAATTGCACAAGTTCCACCTTGGTCTGAAACAGAAGGAAATTCGAGCAACCTGTAGTGTTTGGATGCTTTCAAGCTGTAGAGTTTGAATTTGGAGCTAAATATTTGAAGTTAGTAAGTTAACACATTTTCTACAACTTTTAGGAAGATATCCGGAGCCAGAAATGGTTGGAAGTGGATGAAATTGTAGGTGGAAAGTAGTAGTTAGGAAAATTCGCGAAACTAGAGAGACCTCTGGTTTTTGAAGCGGTTTGAGCTCTCTAGTAGGATTTAGAAGCTGAAATTGGTGAAGTTAGTTAGCTAATTAAATTGCTAGCAACTTTCTGAAGGATTAGAAACCTAAAAATGGAGGGACATGGATTATTTCTCAGGTGGAACAGAAGGAGGTTGCAAGAATCGTGAAGAAAGGTACCTCTGTTTCGAGGCAATTTCTGGATAATCCAGCAATTTTTAGGTCTTCTTTTCTTCATGTAAGTTGTAAAGTATTTGAAAAAAGAGAGTTTGACATAAAGTTCACTCCGTTTGGTTAAGTATTGAATGCGTTATGAAATTTTGAAGTTGGGCCGAAATTCTAGAAACAGTGAAACAGGGGTAAATCATGAGTCTTAAGCAGCCACTGATCTAAGGAAGATTTTGGACAAACCATAAATTTTTAGGTTTTTCACTCTGAAGGTAAGTTGTAGAGGACTTTACAATGAAGATTATTCCACAAAGTTCACTTGATTTGGTTAAGAATTTAGGAAGTTATGGTCCTTTAAAGTTGAGGTTATTTTAGCTATGTTTAGACATTTTTGTTAAGGGTATTATGAATATCATGAACTTAGTTCTTGCAAGTGACTATGGCAAAGGCCGTGGGCATATCGAGGGCTAATCAAGAGGAATTTATTATTTTCAGGACAAATAGAGTTGGGAGAAGCCTACAAGTCGTGGTGAGCTAGTTGGCTACAAACAGTGAGTGACAAAACGTTTTACTTAACAAAGTTTACGAATTCTTCAATGAAGCATGATGTTTCTTTATGTGCTAGTAAGCAATGTTTAATCTAAATATAATGTGTTATGAGTTCATGAGCTAAAATAATTTGAGTAAAACATGCTTATGTTTGAAATGATGCATATGGGATGGAGTTTACTCAAAAGCAAGAAGTCTCGAGCAATGTTATTTACATGTTTTATGAACCCTATTTCTTTATAAATAATGTGATTATGCCAAAACTATGTTTTATGCTCGAGGTTGACTAAGAATGATTTATGAGCTTGTATGTGTGACTTGCAAGGCATTCTATGCTTCATGTTTCTTAAATATGTTTTGCAAGCTCTTGATTATTGAGCATGTTTTAGTTAAATGATAAGTACCCTATGTAACGATACCTAAGGACCTTGAGACGGTATCGAGATGAATATGTAACGATACCTAAGGACGTTGAGACGGTATCGAGATGAATATGTAACGATACCTAAGGACATTGAGACGGTATCGAGATAAATGGGACCCTAATATATGAGGACTTCGGTGACGTATCAGGACAACTCGACGTATATTAGCCCTTTGTGCACTCATGAGGGTTTATGATATTACGACGTTGAGAGTGTTGAGCTTGCTCCACCTCAACTAAGGATTTAAGGGTATTATATTTTTTAAATTAGCACGATGTTTATGAACTATGATCCAAAATGAGTAAAGTACTTATGAACTATGTTTTAGATGAAAAATACTTATTAACCATGATTTTAAAGTTCTATATCTATGAAATGTTTTATGCAAAGAGTTTCATTTATGCTTAGGCAAGCATGAGTTAGTACAAACGTTTTAATAACTCTATCACTCACTAGACATATGTCTAACGTTTATCTTCAAAATGTTTTCTCTTATTCCCCAAGTAGGGAACGGTTTCCAGGAGCTTGACCTACCCTCGTGAAGTCTCTATTGCGGATCCTCTCTTAGTTTGTAAATATTAGATTTTGAGTTAATTGCATATAGTAGAGGGACGAAAAACTTGGGTTAGAAGAAGTCTTGTTGTGTAAATTTTAGCAGATGATTATGTAACCTCTATTTCTGTTTATATGAGCATGTGGTGAATGAACTTCTGTATGCTTGTGTAGTTGAAGAGCGAGTTATATATGAATTGTTTATCAGGTGTCCAAGCATACAGATTGAGTAAACCCCTTGGGTTGCATTGTTTGTATGTTAATGAGGAGAATGTCTTATAGATGAATGTATGTAACTCATGCTCTTTCCCAGGTTTAAAAGGGTAATCTGGGGGAGGGTGTGACAGATCAAATTGAATTTGGGGTCTTTTGCGGTTGAGTTCTAAAGGTCTTGTTCGTCAACAAGGTTGTTAGATCCAACGCGTCGAGGGTTACTTATCATTTGGTATCAGAGCTTAGGCTCTAGATCGAATATATGTTTCCATTGCTACAATTCTTTTCTTTTTGATTTTTTGTTTTTCAGTTTTTTATTTTCATCTCGTCACATTCTGTCCATTTCATGAAACTCAAAACAAAAGTCTCATATCCAGCCATATTTTCACGTTTTTGTAAACTTCAAGGTTTTAGATCTGAGTCTTATCTACAACATTTCTTTCTTTGAGGTCTTCAAATTTGGCTTCATTCGATGTCAAATATTTGTGTTTTGATAATCAACCAAAATAATAATAATAATAATAACAGATGGATCAAGTCAAGCTTGAATGATTCTGAACATGCAATCTAAACACCATAGAATTGTAAAGAAAATATAGCTCTAGGCTAAAAAAAAGCTCAGAGGCTCTTTTTTTACTACATTTTCCAAAGTCTCTCATTTTTGAACAATTACATGGCATTATGTAGGCCTCAAAATATAACCCTAGATATTCTATGAGGTATTTAAAGAGTTGTAACTCTCATAATTTATGACCATTATCAACCATGACCTAAATGTAAGATAAAATACATAAAATGACTTAAAAGCTGAAATTACATTTAATTGATACAATAAATCCAAAAATATTTCTTTTTAATCAACAACCGATCAATTTATAACTATCTTTGAGTTATGAAGCCCCACTTGAAGTCTTTGTTCCATAAATGAAGCTTGGTTCTTTATAAATTCCACTTGACTTTTCATAATTGCAAGTTCTCTTGAATGTGAATTTGGACAACGTATAGTGTCCATTCTTGGTGTCTTTCTTGAAGTTCATATGACATGATTTAGGTTCCTCCATTCATATCAACTCAACTGTTCAAGAAGGAATTCACGTCTTGTAAATTGCTCCCTTAAGACCGATACCGAGTCTTGAACAATGAACACTGGCTATAGAGGGGTCTAGCTCATAGTTGGACTATGGCTAAATTGTTCATTAGAAGGATTAGTGGTATTTAAGGAGTTATAGGTAACACAAGGGTAAAATGGTAATTTGACCCAGTTGTTGTTATGAGCAATTTGTGAAAGATCGACTCACTGTTGATTGATTATATCCGTGGACATAGAAATATATCTATAGTAAGAAGAGTGCAGTTGTCGGTCTTTAGTGGAATGACCGACAGTTAATGAATGTTGATTAATTTAACTAAAAAGTTTAATTAATTAATCTCGTACCATTGGAGCTTCAAACTTATAGGTCTATTAGGTCCACTTGCTAGCTCATATAGGTTAAGATGATGGTCAGTTGTCTTGGTTTAATTTGAATTGTTCAAATTAAGTTAAGGGAATTAATTGTATGAGATACAATTAAATAATGTATATTGATGCATTATAATATAAAGTTGATTTTTATATGAAATGTAAAAATTAAACTTTATAATATACGTGAGAGAAATATTTGAATAAGATTCAAATATTAAATATTATATGAATGAGATTCATATAAAAATATAGGTTAAAAATAATGTGAATATGATTCATCTTAAATTATAGGTTATGTGAGAGAAATTGGTTAAGTAGTAACTAATTGTTATTATATATTAAAGGGACAATTGCAAAAATGTCAAATTGATTTGTTAAAATTAGATACACATACAATGTTTTATGATTTTATAAAAAAGGCAAAATCTTTAAGCCCAACCCAATTGAAATACCCGGATGACCAAAATACCTGCCACAGTTAAAAATGTGTGACTGTATCTGATTGCCCACTAATTACTATCTGATTACCATATAATTGCCAATGATATCAATTCCTATCTGGTTGTTGTCTGATTATTGTCTGATTGTTATTAATTGTTAATGATACTGATTGTTGTTTGATATTGATTGTAATATGATTGTCAATGATACCATTGTTATCTAAGTACTATATGATATTGATTGTCAATGATATCGATTGTTATCTGATTGTTGTCTGATTATTATTTGATACTAATTGTCAATGATACTGACTGTTGTTTGATTAATATCTAAAGTGGGTTGTCAATGATATTGATTTTTATCTGATTACTATCTAATTATGATTGTCAATAATATGTGATTGTTATCTGATTTTCATTTGAATAGATTGTTATGTATTGTTGTCTGATTACTGATATACTAATTGCTAATGATTACTTGATTGTTGTCAACAATAAACTGCTAAAATAAGGCACTATATATTGTACTTACATAAAAACAAATGATTAACAAATACATCTTTGATGTCCACAATATGATTATTCAAATAGATATAAATTATTTAGATATTTTTCCATTATGACCAACACGCTTACAACGGCTACAGTTAGGTCTTCTTGCTTGACGAGGGTTGTTCACCTCTAAAATACAAGTAGTAAAAAATCAAACATCAATCACATGACAATTAAATATAAATAACAAAGTACTTAATATCTAATAAAAATCATATGGAATCAGATAGCAGTGAGATATCAGTCACGTGGCAATCAAATAGAAATCACAAAGTACTCAATATTTATGAAAATCATGTGGTAATCAATGACAATCAAATATCAATCAAATGAAAATCACATGTTAATTAAATAGAAATCACAAAGTACTTAATATCTAATGAAGATCACATGACAATCAAATATCAATGATATGACAATCACATGACAATCAAATAGATATCACATACATCTTTATCTTCAAGAATCTTGATAACATGTTGAACTCCAGTAGTACCTAAATCCAATAAAACTAAAAGTTCAATAGATGAATGAAGTTTAGTTTCCTTTTGTATGAAGTTAATAAAAGAGTCAAAATGCATCGCCTCGTCAACCAAAACACCAATAGTTTTGTAATCTACATAGCACTGTCGATCATTATACTGACCACTATAGAAAACGACTATTGGAAGTTTAACCATAACTGCACAAATATAAAAACTAAATATAAGATAGTGATCAAATAAAAAATAAATCACATGACAATCTGATAGAAATCAGATAGCAATCACAAACTACTAAGTATTAAATACTAATTGGATAGCAATTAGATGATAATCAAATGTCAATCACAAATTAAATACTATCAAATAACAAATCAGATAACAAAGCAACCAAAATATGAACTAAGAAAACTCAAATCAAACCTCTTTCAATGAATCTACACTCCTCATCTCTCTAAATCCCAACAAAATTACTCAACAAAAAAATAATAATAAATCAAACAGAAAAATTAGCTATGAGAAATCAATCAAACAAACTTTATAGTTTCAAACAGAAACTTAAACACAAAATCTTAGCTGGTGAAATCAAAACCATCAAAAGGCTGATTACAAAAAAAAATGTTAACCTGAGTGCAATCGTAAATGAGAGAGGGTAAGGACGAACTTCAACAAAAAAAATCGTACACAAATGGTTGAAAACTTTCAAAATTGGCTTCAAGAAATCTCTGGCTGACGAAATCGAAACCAGTAAAATTGTGTTTACAATCGTGAAAGAGAGAGGTGAGGACAAAATTCAAGCAAAAAAAATTAAATATAAACCATGAATTCAAAAATAAATCGTGATTTTGAAGCCGTGGGTTTAGCTAACGAAATTAAAACTAGATTTCGAAAAAAATATGCGTAATCGTGTGCATCAAAAGAAATCTTGTACTTCAAAGGAGAATATCGAATAGAGGAAGAGACGCGCGTGAGAGGAGAATATCAAATACTAATTTTCTATTTGGGGAGATATGAGGGTAATTTTGGAAGATATTTTCACATAAAAATCAAATCAAGCATGATCTTTTTACCATGTATGTTGTTATCAATATATTTTGACATATGATATGGATGCTAATGTATAATCAAATTTTGATACCCAATACAATTCCCCTATATTAAATGAGGTTTAATATATATATAATTTAAGGGGACTTTTTAAAAATAGAAAAATAAAGGAAACTATTTACTTAAAATAGCAAAATGTTTAGATAGTTGTGATAGATGCTGATAGAAGTCTATCAGGGTCTATTGGTGATAGAAATAATAGAAGTCTATCACTGATAGATGCTGATAGAAGTTTATCAGTGTCTATCAGTATTTTTTTGCTATTTTTTGTAAATAGTTTGACATTTTTTCTATCTGTGAAAATTCCTCATAATTTAATTTAATTTAAATTAATTATATATAGGTTACATTGCAATATATACAAATATAACCTTAAACATTCTATGAGACATTTAAAGAGTTGTAACTCTCACAATTTATGAGCATTATCAACCATGATCCAATTGTAAGTAAAAATACATAAAATGACTTAAAACTAAAAATTACATTTAATTAATACAATGAATCCAAAAATATTTCTCTTTAATCAGCAACCCATCAATTTGTAACTATCTTTGAGTTATGAAAAGCCCCATTTGAAGTCTCTGTTTCATAAATGAAGCTTGATTCTTCATAAATTCCACTTGACTTCACATAATTGCAAGTTTTCTTCATTGTAAATTTGGACAGCACATAGTTTGCATTCTTGGCATCTTTCTTGATGTTCATATATCATGATTTAGGTTCATCCGTTCATATCAAAACTCTTTTCTTTTCTTTTCTAATTTCAGTTGGTCACATTGTACTTCATACGGAGAAAATGGAATTAAAGTAAATTTTTTCCCATTCAAAGTAAATGTGTACTTGTTCAACAATCCATCATATGTGACTTCTCTATCATATTGTCAAGATCAACCCAATAACATATCACCCGCATGCATAGGTAGTACATCACAAATAACTTCATCCTTATATCTTCCCAATGTAAAAGAAACAAGAATTTGGGAGTTTACCTTAAGTTCTCCTTTGTTTGTCAACCATTGAAGCTTATATGGTTTTGGGTATGAACGGGTAGTAAGTTGAAGTCTTTTTACAAGAAACTACGTACCACATTTGTGCAACTTCCACTTCAATGACCAAGCTACATGGGCTTCCTTCAATTAGACATCTTGTGTGAAACAAGTTCTGATAAGGAAATAATTGGTAGTGATTAGTTGAAGCATTAAATGGGTAACTTTTAAGCTAAGCTGCAATTAAAAAAAAAAAGGTGCCTCTTTAAGCTTGAACAGTTGCATCTTTTCAACTTTATTTGAAGCTTAGCTTAAAAGTTACCCATTTAATGCTTCAACTAATCACTACCAATTATTTCCTTATCATTCTCCCCTTCTTCGAGAAGATTCGTCCTCGAATCTTAAGGATCCCCTTGTAAAGCAACTTTGTAATCATCATTATGAACTTTGGAAAGAAGTTTGTAAGGTACACCTCCTCCAAAATCAAATTAGTAAATTCTTGGTAGAGCACGCTTCCCTAATTGCCATTGATCCAATCTTTCAACCTTGATCATCCTCGAATGTGTCTTTAATGACCCATACAAAACATAAGGAAAGTAATAAGAAGAAACGTTAGAAGGAAAAGAAATGACACTCTCATGATTTTTATCACTTAAATACTTTTTTTTCAGATTTACTGTTAACCACACTCTTTTCTTTTTCTCTTATCTCTAATGTCTCACTTTTCTCTATTTTCTTAGTCTCATAACTGTCCTCACTTTTCCCAAGAAAGTTTGTTATGGTCTCATCCACAACACATACTTCAAATAGCTTCTCCCCCTCCACAACTACTTCACATTTTGATTCCTCTCCCAAACTTTGATGATCACCCTTATTTGTGTCAACAACAACGCTGCTGGAATCTCCCTCTTTGACTTGTGGATAAACTCCATCATTTGGAATTGGTTGATCAATTTCTGGCAATGGACTATCTTCTTGATTTTTTACTTGTGTGGCTTGATTCTTCCTTGCTAGCTTTTGCAATTTCAACTCTTCATTCAATTGAGTTATGTAATTCATGGATTCACATAACTCAACCAAACTTTCTCGAATATTCTTCCAAAAACCATCATCGTTATTGTAGTTTGATTGATGATTCCTTCTTTTGTGAAACATACTGTAAGGGTTTCTAATATCTCAAACTTTTAGCAAATCTTTTAGTTCTCTTATGAGAATCATGCAAGAAACTCCAATATAGCCTAGAATGTGAAAATTCAAAATTTTGAAGTTTGAAAAAATTTATGGAAAGATGCAAAAGATAATTTCTTTTCTAATTTTTTTCCAGCAAGTATAATGAAATATGAAGGAAATAAAAGAAGATGAATGGTCACAAGAAAACGATAAACACTCTTCTTTTTTTTTCTATTTTTCGCAAACTTTTTCTTTTATTTTTTTTTATCAAGAACTAACATATGAAGCAAGAAAAAAAATGAGAAGATAAAGAGTCACAAGAAAGATGGAAATGGATGGATCGATTTAAATAAAGAAATATGACATGGAAAGGAAAACAAGAAAATATATAATCTGTTTAGAGCCATAGCTCTGATACCAAATGATAAAGGGAACTACCTCAATCACGTTTGAGAAGCCCCCTTAAACAAGGTGAACCCCCACAACAGTAATAAGAATAACCCAAATTAACGAATTGATAATAACCCTAAGAAAGCTAAACAGATTTGGCTTGGAAGATTGATCAAAGATCAAGAAGAAAGGAGAACTTGTTCCTAACTTCAAGATTTCGAACTCTCCACAATCTAATTGATCAAACTAGATTGAAAGTTCTAAACATGCATTCTAAACACAAGAATACAAAGAAAGCATAAAAGCTTGAGAGATTTACTCTATGAAAAATTCATTCAAATTCAAAGTCTTCTTTTCAAAATGTTGGAATTACAGCCCCATTTAAACTAATTGAAAAGGCACTATGAAAGGACACAACATTTCACCAAATTGTCTAAATTCATGTACACCCTTTCAACTACCCTAATAAATATAAATACATGAAATTAAATTGCATACATAGGAAATTAAATATGTGAATGAATCTAGATTTTTAGACTCATTATGACTCTTGGATGGAAATGTGCCTCTTTAAGCTTGAACAATTGCATCTTTTCAACTTTATTTGGAGCTTAGCTTAAAAGTTACCCATTTAATGCTTCAACTAATCACTACCAATTATTTCCTTATCAATAAGGAAATTTATACTATTTGAAAGGTCACTAGAAAATTTCACAACTTTCATCTATTGGTCTAGGTTCAAACAAAACTCTTCAATTTCATGCATGAACCATCATGAATGTAAATACATTAAAATAAATTGATAAATTTTGTACTAAATGTGTAGATAAATCTGAATTTTCAAATTCATGGTGTCTTTTGGTTGGTCTTGAATAGTTGCAACTCTTCAACATAGCTTGGAGACTTGGCTTTAAAGTAGTAAACATTTAATGCTTCAAGAAGACTGTTAGCTCTAGTTCTTGTTGTTGCCAATTTCTTGCTTATCAAGTTTTCCCTTTGATCTTCAACCTTCTCTTCTTTGATTTGTACATTAAGTACTCTTCTTGTAACTAAGGTATGGAGTTACCTTCTTCAATGTACTCATCATCATGGGCTTTAGATTCTTCCTTAGGTTGTGCATCATGCTCATCACATTTGCCTTCCAAATCAATCATCCCATTTCTTATCACCATGACCTTTTTATTGATACAATCTTTGCTCATATGTCCAAACCCTTTGGACTTCCAACATTGAATTGAACTAGACTCCCCCACTCCTTTGAAACCTCATTCTTTTTAGTGTTGGAGCTCTGGCCTCCACTCTGTTGGCAGCCCCAAATTTCCCTTTTGCTTCATTCCTATTCACAAAATCATTCTTATTCCAAGCACTAGAATTTGAAAAGGTATTAGCTCTAGAAAGGTACCTCTTGGAATGCTCCTTTTCTTCTCTCCATTGATCTTCAATTTTGATGGCATAACGATACATATCTTCCAAGTAAAGTTGTAGATTTCTATCAACCGAATGAGCAATTTCTCGATTCAAACCTCCAAGAAATCTAGACATGGTGTCTTCCTCATCTTCTCAGATTTTTGCTCTTTCCATCAAATTCATTTCTTGATAATATTCAGCCACACTTTTTGTTCCCTGCCTCAAAGCTTGCAATTTAGTTTTAAAATCTCTTTCATAATATTTTGGAACATACCTCTTTTTCATGGCTTCTTTGAGTTCTTCCCAAGTTTCGACGGGATCCTCCTCTTTTCTTCTTCTTTCGAATTTGAGATGTTGAACCAATTTTCAGCATGGTTGGAGAATTCGACAATGGCAAGTCTCATCTTCTTATTCTCACTAAATCCTCTTTCTCATGGCTTCTTTGAGTTCTTCCCAAGTTTCGATGGGATCCTCCTCTTATCTTCTTCTTTCAAATTTGAGATGTTGAACCAATTTCTAGCATGGTTGGAGAATTCAGTAATGGCAAGTCTCATCTTCTTATTCTCACTAAATGTGTAGCAATCAAACACATGTTTTATCTTCCTTTCTCATTCTAAGTATGCCTCCGCATGCACTGTTTCACTACATGGTGGAATTTTGAGCTTAACTTTCCTATCTCTATCTTCTTGAATTCTTTCTCCTCTTCTAGGTTGCATAAAATTATTTCTTCCTCTTCCTCCTAAAATACTACTTGGAACCTTTATTTTTGGTATAAAGTATTTGCAAAACTCAATCTAATTAAGAGTTTAAATTTTTGGCCTTAGTACAAGGCATATATTTAAGTGTCTCAAAGAGACGAATACTTTAGCTGTACTTAGTATTTGCATGAGTATGTCTAATGATGATTTTAGTTGTTACAAAATATTTGTGTGGTTCAATATATCGAAGATATAAGTTATTTTGAAGACCTTAGTTGTTATAAGGTATTTTGTGTTGCTAAGATTTAATGAGTAGGTTTTAGTACGAGGTATTTGTGTGGTGAAAAATTGATGAATTAGTACAAGGTATGTGTGAGGCTTAGTCTAGCGAAGATTTCCACAATATTTTAAATATTATGTAGGGTGCTGCTCCAAAAATGGAGTAAAGGAATTGGAATATAGAACACTCGAAATTCTTTACGATGTTGAAACTATGGAAAAAAGATGCGATTTAATGAACAAAGGAGTGGGGGTGGGTGGTTTGTGTTTTCTCATTTTCGATGTAACCCGTGAATCCACTAAGATGTTTTTTTACATGTTTCTAGTTGCAAATCTCATAAGGTCTTAATTTTTTTAATACACAATATTTTTCACACATCAAATGTATAATTTTGGTGTTATTAGATGTATATGCTTCTTGTACATAGTGTTAATTTCAATTTCATTAGTTCATATCTTAACCTTTTTGAGTACATAGTATTTTTCAGACATTGTTGAATGGAAAATTTTGGGCTAATCACAAATTGCCACGTCACTTCTCAAATTAGTGGGCAAGTTAGAAATAATTAAATTTGAGACTAATTAAATGTTACATGCGTCCTAAATTGAAATTGAGGACGTAAATTGACAAATCTCGATGGTGCCACGTGTTTTCATTAATTGGGCCCAACGGTCAGGTCCATGGACCAATCAAGCCCAAGCCCGCAAAGCCCACCTGAGAACTCTATAAAATTTACCCTCTCAAAAGACTCCCTAGACTCCCTATCGACGGACCAATTTCACATGCATCCACGCGCTCCGCTTCCATATGGATCAAGTACTATAGATCGGACCACATCCGCATCAAATTTACATAAACACAAGTTCAATTCCACGAAACACGTTTCTCCGAAAACCTTGTTCGAACAGACATGTTATGCAACAGACATCTTATGCTTATGGTCTATGTTTATTTAAACTGCACTTGTATATTTCAAATTATACCTTTTTAAAATTTTAAAATTTACCGTATATTGTGAGATTTAAGTAACTAATTTTTATCTAGATTTAAAATGTTCCTTGATTTAAGTCTACCCATGACATCCTTGTAAATTTAAACTCGATTTAACCAACTATTTTTTGGTTGATTTTAGGAGATTTGAATGGGGGTATTTTAGTAAAAAGCATTCTAAATTTAGTATTTCACTGTTTATACAATGAAAAATATTTTTGGCCCTTTTTCAAAGTGCATATTTTATTGAGAAATTGGATGGAATGTCAAATTTGAAGGGGTCATCTTGATTTTTGGCAAAATTTGAAATTAATAAGAATTTTGGCAAAAGCATGCCGTGCACATGCCAGATATTTTTGAAATCCCCTAATTGTCCTTTATGTGGTTAGATTACAAGTTTCAAATTACTTTGTAAGTGCAAAACCGTGTATCAATTGGAAATAGAAATACAGTGTAACTGGCATCGTCGATTATGAGACCGTACATCAATTCTTATAAGAAATACAGTGTATTTGGAATCATCATTTAGACCATTTCAACCTAACCGATCTAAGAGATAAATGTGCCATATTTTTCTCTTGAATTTGAATGGTTAGTTGCATATTAGATTTGTTATTATTTAACCATTTTGAATTTTTTGAATGGTTAGTTGCAAATTAGATTTGTTTTTATTTAACCATTTTGAATTTGAATTGTTAGTTGATTTGTTTTTATTTAACCAAATTTTCACTTCTATATATATATATAATTAAGTTTTTGTAAGTTAAAATAACATTAAAAAAAAAATAAAGAAACCTAAGTTTTAGGTTACTAATGGACCACATAGCCGCCAAATATATATATATATATATATATATATATATAAAATTATATTTAATTAAGTTTTTGTAAGCTAAAATAACATTAAAAAAAGAAAAATAAAGAAACCTAAGTTTCTACAGTGTCGCACAAAGCCGCCACCTTCCTTTCCTTCGCGAGCTTCCTCCTTTGCGTGAAGAGCAACGTCATCGTCTGTGTCATTCCGCTTGACTGCAGTTTACCACAAGCCATTACGCCACATCCATCGACTCATTGTTGTTTGTGCTGAGACTGCCCTCATTGCGGAGGGTAGCATCGATAAGTGTCATGGATCTTCCTCTCTCATTCACTCTCCCTTCGTTTTTTCTCAATATCTTTTTTGCCTCCGTTTATCCGATATCATCACTATTGTCATCATGTGGCCATAATAAGAATTGGCCAACAGTATCAAGGTTGTTTTGTGAGTTTTTGTTAAAGCTTTGTTTTCTGTGACCGGCTTCAATTAAATTAAGGATTATTTTGGAGTTTTGTGGGAATTTTAGCTGCTATCGAGTAAGAGGTATTTGAAGATGTTCAATTTAAATGTAATGCAATAGTACAGTGTATTTGCGTAATAGTGTAGTGTATTTCCGCTAGTGTAGTGTATTTCCGCTTTTCTGAATTTGTTTTAGTATGTGATGCTTGGTTTTATCAATTTTAGTATATAGGGGTAATTTGAATATTTGTTAATTAGAATTTTTTAATTTAAAATTATTTTGCTATTTTTATGATTTAAAAACTTTTTTGCTATTCTTCCAAATGAAACCTCAAAATTTGCTATTTGTCTTGTAACCCTTTATTTTGGTCATTTTTGCTGTTATCCCAAAGCATAGGGATATTGTGCTATTTCTCTTGGTAGGCCAACCTTAAAAACTGCTGAATGGTCCAGTTTTAGGGCCCATTTTTACCAATTTCGGCCCTGGACCACGAGCCGCCACAGATGCCGGCAAGAGCTCAAGGCAGTGGCGATTGCGGTTGGAGGATTTTCTGTAAAATGAAGGGCTAGCTCGCGTAGGGTCGTCGGTCGAATCTCTACCTCCGTTTGTCAGGTCCAATTCGTCATGTGCATAGCAGCGTTTCTATGGAAAGCTCACCCGCAATATCCATTACTCTTACTGCTAAACCGTGACGAATATCGCAGTAGGTCCGTCCAATTTTAATGGTGTTTTCCTTGGGGGAATTGGTCGATAGTTCCAAATTTTGTGAAATTAATTTGGTTTGACATGTTTAGGCCCACGAAGCCGCTGGAATGGTGGGAATGTGGCGAAATTTTGGGCGGAAGAGATGGGTTGGCCGGCGGGACGTGGCTGGCTTGCTCGAGAAATGGCAGAGTTGCATTCATCACAAATTTCAGGGAAGTTCAGTCGCTTCCTCAGGCTAAGAGCAGGGGAGAGCTCCCCGTTCGTTTCTTGAAAGTAAGATAGATTTGGGTATCGTATCACTAGTTTCATAAAACTACTTAGAAATATCATTGTACTGCAGCGTTGCTATTATCAAGATTTGAAACTTGAGAGTTAAAAGAGGCACGAAACTGGAATTTGAATCCGTCGAAGGGTATGGTTAACCTGTTTTGGTCGCTTAAATCTGCAAACTTGTACATTAGGAAAATTATGCGCAGGAAAGTACAGCTGCAAGCAGACCTTACGAAAGATTGCAAACCAATCTTACCAATAATAAAGGAGCTGTTGGTTTTGTTTAGTGTGTTGTGTACTGGTGAATAGAAAAAGATGATTGAAGCTACAACATGCTAGTTTTGTTTGTTCTATGTTATAGTGAACAAGAAAAGTGAAGAGAAAAGGTGACTGAAATTACTAATAATGGGTGGAGATTGAAGATAGAACATGCTAATTTTGTTCGCTCTGTGTACTAGTAGTGAATAGGATAAATCTGATTGAATTCTTAACTGTTGAAGATAAAACATGTTAGTTTTGTTTGTTCTGTGTACTAGTGAGTAGGAAAAGCTAATTGAATTCTTAAAGGTGGGTGAAGATTGAAGATGGAACATGTTAGTTTTGTTTGTGTTGTGTTACTAGTGAATAGGAAAAGTCTAAAGTATGCTAATGATTGATGTAGATTGAAGATAGAAATGTTTGGTACTTTGCCCTTATCTCTCTCATCAGAGACTACAAAATATGGTCCTTCTTATTGGGAATAAGGACGTGGAATGGACATAGTCAGACTTACTTTAGAGAAGTGGACATATGTAAGAGCAGCATCATCTTCAAGAAATATAAGTATAGTTCAAGAGATCTCTGACATCCAAGTCATCTCAAAGATTCTTAGGTCAAGAGAGATGAACATGCACTGCATTTTATTACCTTCAAACCAAACCAAACCGAAATTTCCGAAAGTAGAGATAGAATTGTAGAACTTAAATAACTCAGATGAGATCTCTGTGAGATGATGATCCCATAAAAATGAGAGGGATTGAAGAAGGCACCAAATGAATGCAGACACCACCTTTCATATGATAACCGTCTTCATGAAGGATTTATAAAAAAAATCCATAAATAAGAAATTCCTAGACGTGAACTCTCTCATTAGGGCATTAGCAAGGAAAATCCTGCCCATGGATTTCACTGAACTCATCCACATGACAATGGGTATAATTTGCCATTGCCACCGCAGTTTTTTCATTGAACTCTTTCATTAGGGCATTAGCAAGGAAAATCCTGCCCATGGATTTCACTGAACTCATCAACATGACAATGGGTATAATTTGCCATTGCCACCGCAGTTTTTTCAGTGTAAGTATCATTACTGTTAGAATGTTGATTTTCCTGTGTTTTTGTTTTCGTAGAGCCAGAAGAGTCCACTTGACTTCGCCAAAGAAGTTGCAAAGGAAGCACACCAGTACAACGGTTTCAACTTAATAATTGCTGACATTTCCTCCAAAACCATGTCTTATATCACCAACAGACAAACAAATGCTGACAGCCTTGTCACTGAGGTTTCCCCCGGCATTCATGTCCTCACAAATGCACAACTCGACTCTCCATGGCCCAAGGTAGGAAAGAAATATCTCAATTTCCTTTGGTAAAGTTTCTATGTAACTTTTTAGTTTTGCATTTAGCAGCTATTTAACAGGGAACTTCCCAATTTTCTTTGGCAGTAATTTAACATGGTATCAATCTAGGACCTTGTTTTTATATTCAAATTCAAACTGTAAAGAAAGTGTGAAAAAACATAAATAAATGGTTGGCTAAAAGCCTGGGTTATGTAGCTTCAGTTTGGAGGCTCATTAAACAAATTTCCCTAATGTTTAGGCACAACGACTGGATCAGAGTTTCAGAGAGCTTATAAACAAAAATGAGGACAGGGAACTTTCAGCAGAAGAGATGGTTGAAAAGCTAATGACCAACACGGTTAAAGACGACGTGAGCTTGCTACCTGGCATCTATTCTCCTCGAACGGAATATCAATATAGTTCCATATTTGTTGATACAGACACCGAGCTGGTAAAACGAAAGGGTCATTTTGTTAGCTTTTTTAGAGATATGCATGGAGATTCTGAAATGGGTTTGCTCCATTGTTGCATAGGGCCGTTTTGGAACTGGAAGCATATCTGTTTTGTCCGTGAAGAACAGTGGGGAAGCTTCCTTCTTTGAGAGGCATTTGGAGAACGATGCATGGATTGACAACCATTTTACTTTCCAGATTGAGAACGTCTAAATCCTGCTCAAGGTTAGTTTGGTTCGATAATGTTAAGCTTCTTTTTTCTTGTTATGAAGACTTGAAAGGCGAAAGGAAATTGTATAGAAGGGTTAAAGAATACGTCTATAAAGGATTGAAAATTAGAATTGATCAAGGGCCCTTTCTTATTCAGGTGGTGCTGGTTCAAATTATTATTTATCTTCGGTATTCATTTCGTCTTCATGTATAAAATGGGTGGTATATGTTCTGCAGCTTCCATGTGGTCTGTATTTGAACCTAAAGGCTTGTTTTCTTTGGACTAATGCAGTCAAAGTCATTCTTTCTTATAGATTGAATCAATCATTCTTTCTGAGTTATAGATTGAAAGAAATCAACGTATTTTTCAGGGAAAGCTTGTTTGTGTGTTGCAAGTTTTGAATAAGCTCCTTTAAAGACTTCCTCATGGTGTTCTATTACCAAAAGATGTAAAGGGGTTTCCACACAAGACATTAGTTGTATTTTATTTACTTTTGTTAATGGCCACTTTGTCACCCTTGTATCTTGGAGCCTCAGAAATTTTGGATCAATTAGAAATTGCCACATCATTGCTCAAATTAATGGCGAAATTAGAAACAATTAAATTTGAGACTAATTAAAAGTTATTGTGTCCTAAATTGAATTAAATTTGAGACTAATTAAAAGTTAATGTGTCCTAAATTGAATTTGAAGACGTAAATTGGCAAATCCCGATGGTGCTATGTGTTTTCATTTTCACTGTTTGATTAAATTAATTATTTCTATAAATAGAGAAGTTCTCCTCCATTTGAAAGGTTCAGAAAATTTACACTGAGAGAATTCTTCCCTTAACTCCTGAAGTTGAATCACACTTGAAAATTGAAGTTCAACTTTAAGAACATCGACGCGCTTCGCTTTATACATCAAGACACTTGTTCAATCGAGAGAGAATCAGAGGATCAAGTACTAGAGATTGAACCACATCCGCATCAAATTTATATAAACTCAAGTTCAACTCCACGAAACACATTTATCTGGAAACCTCATGCCACAAATCGTCCATGTACAACGCTGCTGCAACAGAAACATTCAACAAAACGTTGTGCAACCTACTAAAGAAAATTATCCCTAAGTCAAAGAGAGATTGACAAGAAAAGATTGGTGAAGCGCTATGGACTTACTGAACTATTCATCGCATTTTTACAGGAGTTACACTATATTCTCTTGTTTAAAGAGTGGAGGTTGTTCTCCTATTAGAAAGAAAAATTTCATCTTCAAGAGTTAAAGACACTTGATGAAAAACGACTAGAAGCTCAGTGGGCGTTGGAATGTTACCACGCGCGAATGTCCAAAGCCTTTGATAAGCACGTGAAGCCTTAGTCATTTCAGATTTTCTAGGTGGGATGAACCATATATAGTTAAAGAAGTCTACACAAATGGAGCATATAAAATCGTTGATGAGAATGGATTAAGGATTGACCTCATCAATGACAAATTCCTTAAGAAATTTTATGCTTGATAAGTTTGTAAACTACCCTATCGCAAGACCCTCAACTGCATGGTGCTCTTGGCCCGCATGAGCTTAAAAGATGAATGGAAAAAAAAAAATCGTTTGAACTACGTTATGACTTGATCCCTATACATTATATAGGATACGTAGGCAACTTGAAGGAAATTTTAACTTTAGTCTAGTAAAAAAAAAAAAAAAAACTCAGTTGAAGAACCATATGAAAAGAGAAAAGGGTCAGCAAAGCTGACGACGACAAAGCTGGAACGCCCGACCGTTCCTACAGGTATGCATCCACAAGGGAAAGTACCTAGCAGAAGTGAGGTCGCTGAGGACAAATTTGGAACGCCTGACTGTTCCACAAGTTACGCAACTACAAGGGAAGATACCAAGCAAAAGTGGGGTCGCTGACGGCGAAACTATCAACAGCAAAGCTGGAATGCTCGACCGTTTCTGCAAGTTACGCATCCATTAGGGAAGGTACCTAGTAGGAGTGAGGTCGCTGACGGCAAAAATTGGAACGCCCGACTGTTCCTACCAGTTACATAACCACGATGGAAGGTACTTAGTAGAAGTGGGATCGCTGACGGCGAAGCAACAAAAAAGGGAAACCACCTGTGCAAAAGTCCATAACAAATATATATACATATATGGCAAAACAAATTAAAAGAGCAAATATGTGATGAGGCCTGGAAGGTGAAGAAACTATTTTCTTGTTACGCCAACTTAAATCCTGTAAAAAAATTGGGGGCAAGTTAGTATAATTAAAAAAAAAGAAGAAGAAAAAAACGTGAAAAAGAGAAAAAGAAAAGAAAGAAAAAAAGGAAAGAAAAAATGTGAAAAAGAGAAAAAGAAAGGAAAAAAAAAAGAAAGAAAAAAAACATGAAAAAGAGAAAGAGAAAAGAAAAAGAAAAAGGAAACAAACGTGGAAAAAGAAAAAAACGAAAAAAAAGAACAAATAAACCAAAGAAGAAAAAAAGAGAGAAGAGAATGACAAAAAGAAAGAATAGAAGAAAGCATGAGTGGAGAAAAGAAAGGAAAAAACATGAAAAAGAAAAAAAACGAAAAAAAGAACAAATAAACAAAAAGAAAAAGAAAAAGAGAGAAGAGAATGACAAAAAGAAAGAAGAGAAGAAAGTAGGAGTGGAAGATGAGAATGAGAAAGATTTATGGTGGAACCCTATTTATAGAATTTAATATTGGAGTCAAATCCTAATTTAATTTGGATTTCCTATTGAAATTTTATTTCCTTAAGATTTTGACGAGATTCTCAAGTCAAATTTAATTGTAGATTGGATTTAAATTGATCTCAAATTAGAATTTGGTCGTATTCTAAATTTTATCCCAAGTTCAAATCTACAGATTTAATCCTCAAATCAAATGGATAGATTTTATCCTCAAATCAAATTGTAGATTGGCTCTTAAACTTATCTAAAATTTAATTTGGCTATACAATCCAAATTTTATCCCAAATTCAAATCTCCGAATTTTATTCTTAAGTTAAAAATTGGAGATTGAATCTTAAATTGATGATCTCAAATTAAAATTTGGTCATATTCCAAATTTTATCCTAAATTCAATCTCCGATTTTATCCTCAAATTAAATTGTAGTTTGGATCTTAGATGGATCTCAAATTAAAATTTGACCATATTCCAAATTTTTCGAATTTTATCTTCAAATTTATCTCAAATTAAAATTTGGCCATATTTCAAAATTTATCTCAAATTCAAAGCATGAAATTTAGCTTTTATCCTCTATCCAAATTAAATTAAATTGAGGGTAAAGTCTCAAATTTATCTCAAATTAAGATTTGGGCATATTACAAATTTTAAATTGGGGTACAATCCAAAGCAAATGGAGTGAATTCAAACTTATCTCTGAATTTTATTCCAAGTTCAGGCCAAGTATCTTGGGTAGAAGTTCAATTTCACCCCAAATTTAATTTTGAATGAAGTAGCACAAATTCTACTAAAGTTCAAATTGGGATCAGAAAGAGAATCAAAATTTTGACTTAAATTCAAGTTTTGATAAGTCGACATAATCACAAAAAAAAAGTATGTGTCTGACATATAAAATTCCAATCAAATTTATGTACTAAATTCATAGTTTGATTAAATTGACACATCAAATGAGTTAAAATCAAGAGCAAATAACTTGTGTTTTGATTCCAACTTTATATCTCGAAAAGGGACATTTGTTAAATGAGAAATTTTGGACCAATCACAGATTACCACGTCATTGCTCAAATTAATGACGAAATTAGAAATAATTAAATTTGGGATTAATTAAAAGTTACACGTCCTTAATTGAAATTGAAGAGGTAAATTGGCAAATCCTAATGGTGACACGTGTTTTCGTTTTCACTGTTGCATCTCAATTAATTATTAACGTTTGGGCTAAAGTTCAATTAAGTCCAAAAATAGACTCAATTTGGCCCAAAGGCCCACAAATGCCCAAATCCAATTAGTTGGGCCAAGGGTCAAGTTCATGGACCAGCCAAGCCAACCTGATAGAGGAGTTCTCCTCCATTTGAAAGGTTTAGAAAATTTAGAGCTAGAGAGAATTCTCCCTACAACTAGAAGACTTTGAACGAAGGAATCTAAAGTATGACATATGAACTTCAAGAAAGACGCAAAAAATGCACACTATATGTTGTCCAAATTCACTTGTACAATTAAATATGATTTCAGTTTTTAAGTCATTTTATGTGTTTTATGGGTTACTTATCACTTCATAACTCTTCCTAACTGAACACGCTTAGACTTCAAGAACATCGACGCGCTCCGCTTCATACATTAAGGCACTCGTTCAAATGAGAGAGAATCAGAGGATCAAGTATTAGAGATTGAACCACATTTACATGAAATTTACATAAACTCAAGTTCAACTTTACGAAACACGTTTCTCCGAAAATCTCGTGCGAACAGCCTCAGTTTCTTATAAAAAGTGTGGTATTCTTGAAAAAAAAATTGATGAAGGGCCCATTTGACAACATTCTCATGTCCCCGTTTTCAATTTTTGTTATTGGTTTTTTAGAACGAACAGTAGTATCGTATTTGATAATCAATGTTTCTTTCTTGGTTCGGTGAGAAAAGAATAAAAAACAAAAATGTATTTGTATAACTGTTTCTAGTTAATTAGAATAAAAATTGAAAAATTTTCACAAACAGAAAAAATGTCAAACTATTTACAGAAAATAACAAAAAAAAAATTTTGATAGACATTGATAGACTTCTATCAGCACCTATCAGTGATACTTCTATCATTTCTATTGATAGACCATGATAGACTTCTATCGGCATCTATCACAACTATTTAAAATTTTGCTATTTTGTGTAAATAGTTTCCCTTATTTTTTATTTTTAAAAATTCTCCATAAAAATTCACTCACATAATACAATAAAATATATAGCAACTCATTATCACAAATATAAAAATGTAGATTTAGATTTAAAAATTGGTAAGAAAATCTAATTTTTTTTTAAATATAGATAATTACGATTTAAGAATATAAAAAATTGAATAAATTTAGATATAATTTCAAGGGCAAAACTTAGGAGCATCTTATGTATCCCACTATCATCACTCACGCCAAAAGATAATTAAAATATTATAAAAATAAATAAGAAGAATTTTCCACGTGTCAAAATATGATTGGACAATTTGGTGAGTTGCACAAACATAGGTTCTATCGAGATGTACCTAAGTATTTTTTTAATTTTAAAAATAAAATTAAATAATAAAAAAAGAAAGTTTGAAAGGTCGAAAATTCACATCATCAAATCTTAAATCTAAGGGATGAAAATTTTGAAAGATATTTCATAATTGAAAACTTGAGATTCCATAACAATTTTTTAGGATTTGGATATATGAGAGATTCAGGGAGATGGGTGTTTAGATACATCATCCATATAACAAGAGAGGAGTGTGAATCAATGTGTAGGGGCAAAGTTGGAAAGATAGTGAAATGAAGTGGCACGTTCATCTGTGGCCATTTTTCAATAGTTTTTTTTTTTCTTTTGGCTTTTTGTTTAAAATGAGGTCTCCAATTTGGTTACTCTCTCCAATTTCTCTTAGAAACCCCACATGTGGCGGGCATCATAGGATTTCCAATTTAATTATAAATTGTTATTTTGGGCTCCACATAATTCTAACATATTGCTTCCTAATGAGATAGGAACGTAGAAAGTAGATCTCGCTACATAACTACCATATCTAAATATTACATTTATCCCATCATCCCTATCTATAGATAATGCATCATATAATCCATTGATCAATAGATCAAATTTAATTTGACGAAGAATACTTATATGAAAATATGGTTGCACATCGTATCTATATCATTTGGCCCATTAATAATGTTTTCATTCATATAACATAGAAACCACACAAACATCCATTTTAGTTTGGCCAATTAAATTTGATATTAAAAAAAAAGAATTATGTAAGTTAAAGTAGTTTTTTTAAGCAAGGTAAATTTAATAAAATCAATTTATACTTTTTTTAAGCTAATTAGATTTTTTTCTCTTAGACGTTTTTTACATGATTAATAACGTTTATTATGTACTTTGAAATGTATTATTTTTTTTTAATAAGATCTTAGTTATGGTATTCTTTTTTGGGAAATTTTCACAAATAAAAAAAATGTCAAACTATTTACATAAAATAGCAAAAAAAATCCTGATAGACATTGATAGACTTCTATCAGCATCTATCAGTGATAGACTTCTATCATTTCTATCACTTATAGATCCTGATAGACTTCTATCAGCGTCTATCAAAACTATTTAAAAAATTTGCTATTTTGTATAAATAGTTTTCCTTATTTTTCTATTTTTAAAACTTCCCTTTCTTTTTTGGTTATTTTATCTTAACTTTCTAAACGTTAAATGTTAATTATAAAGAAAATCACTTTATATATATATATATATATATATATATATACACCTCTAATGATTTTGTGAGATATTTTATATGCAATCCCTATATAAATACTATCATTTTTCATTATTTTATTTTTGTAATGAGATCTTAGTTATGGTATTTTTTTTATTTTTTTATCTCAATTTTTTAAACGTTAATTATAATAAGAAAATCAATTTATATATAAATCATAATTTAGTAGTATTTGTTTAAACTAATTAGATTTTACAAAATCAAATATGCAATGCCTAACTAAGTAGTATCATATTTTGATTTTTTTTTAATGAAATCTTAGTTATGGTATTAATTTTCGATTTTTTACCTTAACATATTAGAAGTTAATTATTAAGAAAATCACTTTATATATATATATATATATATACTTCTAATGATTTAGTGACATTTGTTTAAACTAATTAGATTTTACAAATATGAAAACTCTAACTAAATACTATCGAAATAATAACAAAATCATAACAACATCAAATATAACCTCAAACATATTCAAATCATGTGTACTTTTTTAGGACAATTTTTTTTGTGATATTAATAGAACATTTGATTTTTCGTGTACCTTGAGTTCACAACAACTTATCCGTGCGAATATTAATCTTCAACTACTATTTATATAGGTTTTTCTGCTATTCAAATTTTTTTTAGAAAATATATATGTATAAAAATATTAGAACAATGTAAACCATAAATACTTCATTTCAAACAAAAGTAAATGTTGGGGAAAAATGGTATATATGAACTAAATACACTAGCAAACTTATTACAACTCAACTAGAAACAATACACTTAACAAGATGGTGTAACAAGGCTTAGATATGGTAATAACTAAAGACTTAAAAGAACCTCAAAACCTTTGGTGACTCAAAATGTAGTCGAGGCACGTTTCTGATAACTCAAAATGTAGTCGAGGCACGTTTCTGATAAGCAGACAATTATTCGCTCTGCACCGGATGCAAGCAGACTACAGCGATCATCTCAGCAGGATACAACGATTCATTCCGGTAGAACTGCAACCTCGAATTACTCGGATCTGGCAGAACTCTTGGATACTTGCTCTCAACTTGACACAAGATGAAAAGAAAGAAAGAAAGAAAGGAGAGAATTCTTCAATTTGAGGTGGGATGCTACAAATGAAGAAACAAGTTGCTATTTATAGGCTAGCAACTTAGTAACTTTTCAAAATACAAATTAAAATCAAATAAATACAAAAATTGAAACATTTGACAAATTAATCTTAATTTAGTTGTTACTTGACAAATCACATATAACTCATTCAAATTGAAGAAACTACAAATTTAACTTTCATACATGTTAAATTTGTACATGAAACATCATCTTAATTTGATGGTTTCAATTCAATTTAAAGTTTCCAACAATGAATTTAATTTACACAATTAAATCTATTTTTTTATGTTTCAAATGTTCATCATAATCTCATTTTCTTTCACGGTAAATATCCAACAGTAAATATCTAAACACATAACCTTGAAACACAAAATCCTCCATTGTAAACATATGAGTAATAGTAATAAAGAAATCAGTATAAAATCATGTTAATTTATAATGAAATAAGAAAAGTAATTATAACTTACATAAAAGAAACATAATATTATAACTTACCTAACATAAAAATATTGCATCAAATTTGTTGAGGGAGTGTTGAAACTAAGGAGGATAATTTGAAAAATGAGGTAGTTTGCTGGATTTAAGCTAAAAAAAAGTTTGAGAGGAGGTAGAGGGTCGAGGAGGAAGATGTGCTGCAGAGTTGAATGAAGAAGATGAATTTGAAAAAAAATGGGGAGCTACCGGATTTTTAAAAGCTGGAAATGGGGAGCTAGAGGGGAGGAGGTAGCTAGAAGAGACGCATTCTTAGTGGTTTTTTTTTTTTTTTTTTTTTTTTTTTTTTTTTTGTGTTATGAGACGGATTCTGACTGTTCTATTCAATCCGTTTGGTGTTCCATTCGATCAAAGGGTCAAACTACATCCCGTTCAATCCGTTTGGCGTTCCCTTCGATCAAACGGTCATAGTAGTTTGACACATTCAAATAAAGACAAAAAAAATTGCCCTAGTTTTTTTTTTTTTTTTTTTTTTTTTTTTAAACAACCCCTTTTACCTAATTTTTTTCTTTCTAAAGTGCAATTTTTTTTTCTTCTAATTAACCCCTCCTTATCCTACTGTGTAATTTAATTTCTTAGATACTTCATCTTTTGCAATTTTAATTCTTTTTTGGACCAATATGAGAAAAAAAAATCTTCTTCGATACTTCGTCTTTTAATTATTTTCTTTTAAAAGCACAATTCTATAACTTTAAATGGTTGGTTAGGCACAAAGCCAGCCCACTCTACGAAAGAGTGATACAAATCCAATTGATCTAAAGAATAAATATGCTAGGTCAGATTTGTCCAACCAAACTTTGATTTTGGGCTAAGCTTGAATCGAGGTAGAGTTATGGTTGGGTCAGCCTTTGACCCACGGGCCCATTGACGAGAAATTTCTATTCCAATTTTAAGAGAAGGGTACATAATAAATATGCCTTAAAAATTTCCAACTAGCATTAGAATGGAATGTCTGTAGGCTCCTTATCATATTGTGTAATTTTAAAATACACATATATATTATATTAGTGGGTGTAATTCAACTACACACAAACTTAAATTTAATTAATTCAAATACACACATATATGTTGCAAAATTTAAATTTTAAAATTAAAATAATATATAAATATAAAATTTTAAAATTTTAAAATTAAAAATAATATAAAATTTAGAAAAAATTTTAAAAATAGAAAAATAAGAGAAAACTATTTACACAAAATAACAAAACTTTTAGATAGTTGTGATAGACGCTGATAGAAGTCTATCAGTGATAAAAATGATAGAAGTCTATCACTGATAGATGCTGATAGAAGTCTATCAATGTCTATCAGTATTTTTTTTTTGCTATTTTATGTAAATAGTTTGACATTTTTTCTATTTGTGAAAATTTTCCTCAAATTTAATACGAAAAGATTTAAGAAATAAATTAAAATAACCAAACATATACCGAAAGCAAAACGAAAAAATAGGAAAATTTGTATGGCTTACCCATTTCATAGGGCCCAACTGAAATTTGGTCTCTCCCAACTGTAATGACATTTGGCTATTTGCTAAAGTCAGCATAATGTGAAATTACCACAACGCCCCCATGAACGAGACACAGAGCCACCCCGCGCCTCACCCTCTCCGTTCTAGCTCTCGACTCTTGCCTCCCTATCTTGATTCTCTATCCCGACTCTCGATCTCGGTCCACGTCAACCAATTTACTCTCAATATCGTAAAGCTCTTGATGCTCGACTCTCGACTCTCGACTCGTGCTCTCGCACCTCGTAAGCTTGCACTCAACCGCTAGTTCTGATTTCAAAAGTCATTTCGTATATATGCATTGACCTAACAAGGACTCATCTCTCACGCTCTCGATTCCCACATCCCTCACTCTCAAATTACCGAACACCAACACCGGACTACCTTCGACGACCGCCTCTTCCGACCGTTGCCTCTCCCTCCGACCGCCTCTTCCTGCCACCGCCTCTCCCTCACAACTTCAGCATCTACAATCTCGTTAAGGTATGAACTTTTGTTTTCGACTGCATTTTAGTTTTCTACAGTACACAATATCATTTCGGTTGGGCATGCGTTTTGGATTTCTTTTCGGGTTGTTGTATGCTGCATGTTAGGGTTTACAAGTGCAAAACATGTAAAATAGATTTAGGGTTTAGGAGACGTCGGGGGGACTGAGACATGAGAGTCGAGTATCGAGAGTCGAGAGTTGAGGACTGAGAGTTGAGAGTCGAGGACTGCGAGTCGAGATAAAGATTCAGTTTGCAAGCTGTATACCACCGATCTCGAGCCCACCACCACCACTGACCCCGAGCTGGAGCCCACCACCACCATCACCGAGCTCGAGTCCACCACCACCACCGACATCGAGCCATAGCCCACCATCACCAAGCCCGAGCCTATTGCCACCACCATCAATCCATTACCACCACCACCATTGAGCCCATCACCATAGAGTCGATTTCGGTGGCTATCATTGACCCGACACTAACGTCACATGTGATAGTGATGAATGTGACGTTGAGGTTCGTCACATTCCTCCACCTAGGGCGAAGTTGAGGACGAAGTCTGCCATGCCACCGATCGCCTCTTCACCTCGTCGTACGTCCCAAAAGAAGAAGGAAATCACCCCATATACACCTCCCTTGGATGCTAAACGGGCAAGGAAGTATATGGCTCCTAGGAGGGTGACGTATGATCTGACGCACCCAGTGCCACTAGACGTCATGAGTAGCTTCATGGAGTGGGTGACCGCAGATGACGTCGAGCCTCATGTACCAGGTACCGAATCACTATTCTAGCCAAATACGACCACTCGGGAGGTCTTTTGCAGTTTGGAAGGAAGGATGGCTTTTGGGTTGTGACGTAAGACGTAATTAAATAACATCATTAAATCTCACCATAACTTAAATTGTTACCATGTGCATTATTTCTAACAATTTATAACATTGCAGGTGCTCGACAGCATATTGGATTTCTTACAGAGGAAGTTCATTACATGTCCATAATTATGCATCCATCGGTTCACGATATTTCCAAAAGCATACACGGTATGTATTATTCTTGCAGATTTAATAATGACATTATGTTATTTGTATAACTGATTGCATTTTTCATTTATACAGCGACATCTGAACCTCCATACAGTCGATAGCTTGTTCAAAGCTATATACAGAAAGGGGGATGACGAGGTCGCATCTATATGGGCGAAGGAAGATGCACTGACTGATCTGGTGTTCGGGTTAGTACCAGGTTCCAAGGCGTGGGCGGATGTTGACTACATATACAGTATGTACAACATCCGCGAGCATTGGATCCTTGTGGTGATCGATATCAACCTCGGGGAGATCATATTGTATGATTCATACTCGTCGTATGTCTCCCAGAAGGACATCGCGCTCGCCCTACTACCGCTTACATACACTTTGTCGTCACTGCATAGCTTCTGCAAGATACAAGACAGAAAGCCACACCTAGCACCTGCCCCTTAGAGCCTATATTGTGCATACACCGACAATATACAGGACAAATCGACTCTGGATTGCGGTATATTCGCTCTTAAATTTTTTGAGTATTTAGTAACGGGAACCTCAATCAAAGGTTCCCTAACCTAGGATAGGATGTCAGAATTTAGATTTCAGTATACTTGTGAACTGTGGTCGTGTAAGTTTTTATATTAGACATATTATTAATTGTACATATTATACACACTATTTCATAGTATTTATAATCATTACCGATAGCGAGAGCGAGATAAGATAGAGTGAGTGTGAGGTAACAATCGTGATGCATGACAGTCAACTCAATTACACAACACAAGCAATCGAGAGCGAGAGTGCAAACCGAGAGTTAGATAAGATAGAGTGGGCGTGATGCGACAATCAACTCAAACACAAAACACAAGCAACCGAGAGCACAATTGGGCGTGGATAACAAGCACAATTCATGGTCTCAGAGTCGAGAATGTCCCCCGAGAGTCGAGAGGACCGAGAGTGAAAAGTCGAGATTATCCTATATTGTTGTTGCAATCAATAACAATATTCATCGAGAGTCGAGAGCGCCGAGAGTGAGAGGCGAGGTTCGAGATTATTATATACTTGCGATAATATACGAGAGTCGAGAGCGAGATACGAGAATGTGAATCGAGAGCGAGAAGTGGGAAGCGAGACGCACCAGCGAGAGTTTCACAGATTCAATTTTATTTATTTTTTTTACAACTTTACATGGGTTATGTACGTGCGGTGTTTTGTGTTGTGTTTAGTGGTTCATTACACTTTGCCCTATTATGGCCAGTTCCACCACATCGACCACATTTCTTAACCCGACATTGTTCTCCAGATGAGGGTATTCTTTGTACCTACGGCGACCGACACGAACGACCCTCATCGGGGGAAATATCCTTAACTCAACATATCCCGACAGTTTCTTCTATTCTAACACATGGCCCAGTGGCGATATGGACTCTGCATATGAAAGTACAAGTGAGTCAACACTATAAAACCGACTACAAAGAGTGCATAGGTTGATGTTCCTCTCTCTAGCGGCTGCAATTGCATGCAAACATGGGATTTGTAGACTCTAAAACTGTCTGCAGCTGCATTCATTTGTATTCAAACTAACTATGCCATCCAACCCACCATCATTCACATGAAATCGGTAACAGTCAATCGGATTCATCTTGTACCGTCTAGCTGTATCACACTCGATTGCCATAATATTCTCAATATATTTCGAATGTGTTGACGTACTGGTTGACCACATATTTCGCTGTTCATACCACTAGGACTGACATAGACCACGTATGTATTCTATCAAGGATACTATAGGCAACTTTCGTGCATCCACTGTTAGTGAGTTGAAGCACTCCGCACTGTTACTGGTCATGTTGTCGTATTGGTGCTTATGTTCAAAGGCCCAACTCCATCGGTTCAGCCCAATGCCTTCCAAGTATCTCTCGAGTCTGCCGTTTTTTACTCTCATTATCTGGTCCCATAAGGATTTAAACTCAGACTCCCGATACGCTCTGGCAGCATCGTCAAACAACTTGCTAACTGCTGCATCTTTGAAATCTTTTTCAATGTTCCTCTTCAAGTGATATGTACAGAACCCGTGGAACGTATTTGGGAATACAACACTTACTGCATGTGTTATGGTCTGATGATGGTCTGAAATGAAGCACATATCAAAGCATTCTCCAATTGCTCTTTTCAAGTGACTCATGAACCATGTCCATGATGCATTAGTCTTAGTGTCGACTATAGCATAAGCCAATGGGTACAACTGATCGTTGTCGTCCATGGCTACAACAACCAACATCGTGCCCTGATATTTACCTTTGAGGTGAGTACCGTCTACAATAATAACTGGACGACAGTTCTTAAACCCTCGAATGCAAGGCTTTAACGCCATGAAACAATACTTGAAATACTGACCAGCATCAAGTTGAATCTCGAAATATGTACTGAGATTTTCAATCTTTAGAGCTTCATCGTACGCGTGCAAAATACCGTACGATTCCTCAGGAGTCTCCCTCGCAATCCCGAAAGCAATTTTCCTCGCACACCACACCTTATTGTAGCTTATATTGACTCCATACTCTTGTCATATATCGGCGATTATGTTGCGAGATTTTTTGGCACGACCAACTCCAAACTTGTCCTTTATCAGTTGGCCAACTACGAACGCGTTGACTTGTCAATGATCGTGGTTCAATTCTTCAATGGTGCATGTGTGAACAGCTGTATATTTTGTAATCTTAAATATGTCACACCCTTCCATCTTCACCGCATGTACTACCCATTTACACGTATTGTGGATACACATCACACTATACAATTTCTTATTTGACTTCCGAACCCGCATCTCAAATTTTTTCTTAATAGCTAGCATGGACAACCTCATCTTCACATCTTCGTTTGAGAAGAATATTTGCCCTACCTCCACATTCATACCAGACGAGGAATGTGGTTGCACAACAGATGGTCCAGCTCCTGTTGTACCACGCCCAACAGGTACGTCAACTCTCCTAGGCACGTTTCCAATAAAATGGCTGAACTCATTGTGCGGAATTGGGGTTTCCAATGATGTATTCAATATAGGAGGCACAATTGGTGTCGGTTGTATCTCAGACACTGTAGTAGGCATGGAGTCATGTACAGTAGGATCACACCCATCATCCTCATTAATATTCTCATCCCAATCACCTCTACCATATTCACTGAGATCGTAATCCGTCAGTGCATCCACTTGGGAATTACGAACTCTCTTCCGGCAAGAAGGATTCTGTGTAATACCTATCTCAGCCCATGTATTAGTATCATCATTTCCCATAGAAACGACGAAAGGGAAAATGTCAGACTCAATAACAGTTGGGTTCTGTCCTGATTTCTGTCTGGGTTTCAGTGGAGACTTGACGGTTCCTCTCAATGCTCACAAAAATCTGAGGTCTACTGCGATCCAACTCAACTAACAAAAAACTGATGTCATCGTCATCGATTAGACATACCGCAGGTCCATTCGAGTCCATCTTATACCGAACCCTCATTACAATGTTGAATTCTGATGAATCAACCTTCACAATTCTATATATCCAGTCTTTCAATTCTTAGTAGGTCAACGTGATCAGCACCATGATACCTTTTATAACACCTCCATCATAGCTCTGTTTCATGTCATCCCATGTCCCACCATGTCGAATAAACAATTTTTTTCCATCCATCCTTCAAAAAAGTAAACAAGAAAAGACAGCCACAAAAATTTGCATTCTGTTGAAATCTCGCTAGTGGCTCTCGCTCTCGCTACTCGGTAAAACTCTCGCTTTTCGATACAAATATACTCTCAACATGTATCTCGCTTATAGTCTATCTCGGCTCTCGCTCTCGGCTCTCGCTGATCTCGGTACGCTCTCTCGGTCATCGTCTCTCTCGATGTTTATCTCTTCCCCCTGACCACGAGTCTTGCTCTCATCTCTCGCACTAAGTCGTTAATCATTCTATATCACACTCGCTTGTTATCTTGCTTGGTATCATGCAATCTCACGCCAACCAATTTCATGATAATACTATGTTCAAAATAAGGAAAAATTTGTGAAGTTCATTGTTTACTTACTTGGAGTTTGAAGTTGATTAACTAAAACTTGGATTCAAGCATTTGCAGCCCCTTAGAAATGCAATTTTTCAGTTTTGGTTGTATGGGTTTCTCGCAAAATCGTGATGTTGGTGAAGGGAGGCAACCAAATTACTTTGCTTTGTTGGTTTTTTGGGAGGGAAAGTGCACAAATTACCCTTAAAAAATGAAACTTGATAAACAATTTACTTAATCTATAGTAAAATTGATTTGAAAGCAATGGTAGACTGTCAGATTGATTGACGTGCAGCACTCATTAATTGCCTGAATTGCCAACTTACGAGGTGCGAGAGCGCGAGTCGAGAGTTGAGCATCGAGAGCTTTACGATATCGAGAGTGAATTGGCTGATGTGGACTGAGATCAAGAATCGAGATAGGGAGGCGAGAGTCGAGAGCAAGAACCGAGAGGATGAGGCGCGAGGTGGCTCTGTGTCTCGTTCATGGCGGCGTTGTGGTAATTTCACATTATGCTGATGCTAGCAAAAGGCCAAATATCATTACAATTTTGGGGAGAGGCCAAATTTCAGTTGGACCCTATGAAATGGGCCATCCGTACAAATTTTCCGAAAAGACAACTTTGTCATATTAGTGGGTTTCAAAGTTAGACCTTCATTTTCTTAGATAAGGTTGTGCACTAACAGCCAATTTCCCAAACATGAGAATTTATGTAAGGTAAAAAAAAAAAAAATAGAAGAGAAACTACATTTTATATTTCTCAAATTTGATCTTTTTTTTAGAAACGTTTCTTAAATTTTAAAAACAAGAAATGAAATTGTTTATCAAACAAGTTTATTTCTTAAAAAAATGATAAACGAAAACAAAAGATAAGAAGCGAAAATATTATTAAATGAGCCCTTACCTACTTCATCTTTTACAATTTTAATTGTCATCCGGACCAATATGAGTAAAAGAAATTCCTCTTCCATACTTCATCTTTTAATTCTTATCTTTTCAAAGTATGAGTCTACAATTGTTAGGTTTATCCAGAAACGTCCTTGTAGTTGTAACCATCTTTGAAACTTCGTATCTTTTAAAAGTCTCATTATTCTTATTTCCATTAACATGGTCAACATGAGTAGGTAGACAAGCCAATCTTATCCTTTGTTCTTTTAAATTCATTTGAGATTTAGATCGTCAAAATCATGTGAGTAGGCTCCAAAACCTGCTTTTTAAGCAGCCATTGCTGAGGCGAGCTGAGTTTGGAGAAACAAGATAAGCATGTTGTGCACAATTGTCAATTAAATTGACAAGATAAGCATGTCGTGCACAATTGTCAATTAAATTATTGTTATTATTCTTTTTACTTAACTTCCCTCCATCTTTAATGTTTATTTATTTATTTGTTGTTTTTACGTACAAAGTCCAAAGTTGGTGGATAATGAAGAAAAGTTGTTCTTTCAACAAACACTCTGATTTTTTTAAGTCGATATCACATATATTATATATATATGCAATAAAAATAAATTGATTGAATTAAAAATTAATATTTATGTTCATCTCCACCTTCAAGTAATCAATTACTTGTCGAACTAAATATATCGAGATTGATAGTACTGTACATTTTTTATGTCGGTTGAGCTATCATCATTTTATTACCAAAGTTTATAATAATTAAGACATAGGATTGTAGACTCATATACGTACACCAATTGTTGGGAATGACTTGTCATTGTAATAACTTCTACCTTTAATTTTGTGACCGTTTTAATGTTACAAATTAAAAAATATATATATATTTTAATGGATACATGTTTAATATTTTAATACGTTTGGTTATTACATAATTTTAGATCTAAAATATTTCTCTATAAATTGAGGACAAAGATTTTGGTTTTGATGTATAAACAAAAAAATTCCTCTATATTTTTCACTTTCATTTTATTCTCTTTGAGCAAGTCGTTCTTTGATTTCATTCCTTTTTTCAACGAGTGCATGTTTGAGATTGGAGGTCACTTTGGGGAGCAATTGACAATGGCGATAATAGAGGTTGCGCCGATTTTTACTTTCAAAGCAGTAGATCTTCTACGGCACAACAAATCTATATTTGAAACTATATCTATGCTATAATATTAAAAGAAATACTTAAATGTTGTCTAGGCTGCATATATCTTTGTGCCATCCAATATTTGTCTAAGAAAAAATTAAATTATTTTTATTTTATTTACTAGATAACAAAAGTGGAGTGCACGGGATGATTGCTCTTAAGAAAAAATATCAGAAGTGGGATTGTTAATTAAATCTCAATGAAAATCATCAATCACACTTTGACATTATTTACTATTTAATAAATTCATGAAAAGGCACAATTACTTGGTCACCAAATGCGATGTCTTTGATAGATGAATTTGCAAACCAAACTTGTATTAAAATACATATTTATGTGATCTTAATTGATTACCGTAGAAAATGGGAATAGAGATCTTCTAAATCTATTTTTCAAAAATTAAGAACTAAAAAGGCCAAATTAGGGACCAAAAAACTCTTAAAAATTTGAGGACTAAAAGATAATTTTTATAATATTTAGGTATATCTTAGCCTGCACTCATCTTCGTGCAGTCTCCCTCAATTACATAAAAAAATTAAAATGAAAAAGGAAAAGATGTGTGCACCTGACAAACTATATGATTAGACAAATGATAAGACAATCATAATCTTATTTAAAGATCCAAGCTAGCTTTTTGGTGAAGCACTCTTAAATTTAAGAAACCTAACACTTTCGTCTTATACAAAATTCAGATCAACCAAAGAAAAATGCTAGAATTAGATTATTTCTTAGATTAGAGATCTAAAAGCAAGATTTGAAAAGTTGTTATAAATTAAGTTTACTCCAGAATAAACTTGATTAAGGCTCGACTGAATGACTTGCATGCATTCTATCACAAGAATGGTAAGAAAAAAGTAAAAAATGACCAGGTTAATATTGTTAGTGAATTCTAAGTGAAATATCTCGATGACTTGATTCAACTTCATAATATGATCTTTTACATTCTAGAGGTAATCTCAACCCTTCATATGCAAAAAAACCAGATACGGAAAGTCAAGGCCACGATAGGCAAAGTTTGGTAACTCCTACAGTTAATTATCCAGACTTAAACTTAGCATTTAAAAGCTGAAAATCAATTAATATTAAAGAGTTTAGGAAACTAAAATAACAAATAAAATATTCAAGGTGCTAGTAAAAGTAAAGCATTATTATTGGAATCTCTATCTTCGGAAACTCCAAATGACCGAAGTTGAGGGCTGCACATGCCGTGAATGCATCCAAGTATGTTTCATTATTTAAATTCTTCCTCTCTCTCTTGTCTCTCACACGCCATTTCTTCATTTCAGATTACAATTCTCTCTCTCCTCTCTCCTAGAAGTTCTTCTTCCTTGTTACATCTCTATAACCCAAATCTTGAAAACCTTAAAAAATGTTGCATGTTGAAGAGAAGTGGTTGGACGAGAAAGATAAGGAAGCATTACAACACATTGAAGATGTCACAAGCAAAGCCGGCGAAATCCAACGACAGATTTTAACTGAAATTCTATCAACAAATGCTAATGTTGAATACTTACAACAATATGGCGTTGATGCTTCTACTGATTCTTCGACCTTCAAGAAACTTATACCGATTATCTCTTACGAACAATTAAGACCTTATATAACTCGTATTGCTCATGGGGATGATTCCCCAATCCTATGCTCAAACCCCATTACAGAATTCTTTATAAGGTGACATATATATTTCATATACTTGCTATTTTTTTTAGAACAACTGTAAATATAACAATCGGTCCGAAGTATTAACATATATAACACAATTCAAAAGAATTTATATATAACAAAATTTAGATCCAACTCTCAAAGTCTATCAATAATTAGATTGTATTGTTAATAGGAATCTATCAACAATAGAGTCTCTCATATTACTGATAGATTTTAGTTATATTTGCAATTCTTTAAAAATGTTGCTATATATTTAATTATTAACTTTAAAAGTGCTATTCATTGTAATTGTTTTTTTTTTTTTTTGTAGCTCTGGGACATCTGGGGAAGAACACAAGTTAATTCCAATGTATGAACAAGAGTTTGTGAGAAGGCTATCTTTTTTTAACTATGTGATGCCAAGGATGAAACAATTGTTGCCAAATATCAATTGGCACAAAGGCAAAGGAATGAACTTTTATTTTGCAAAGGTTGCGTTAAAGACAAAAGCTGGAATTATTGCTGGTTCTACAATTACAAGTTTGTGGAAAAGATCATCAAACCTCAAAAGTAGACCAATTGGGAACAACACAAGCCCTGATGACATCATTCTCTGCACCGACTCATACCAAAGCCTATACTGTCAGCTTCTTTGTGGGTTGTACCAAAACGACGTAGTTTTTCGAGTTGGTGCTCTTTTTGCCTCTACATTGATTCATGTTTTGAAGTTCCTAGAAAATAATTGGGTTGTTTTGGCTAATGATATACGAACAGGAAGTATTAATAACCCCAAAATTACAAACTTATCAGTGAGAGAATCAGTTATGAGGATTGTTGTAAAACCCAATCCAGAAGTTGCGGATTTGATTGAAAATGAATGTAGCAAAGGAAGATGGGAAGGAATTATTAAAAGATTGTGGCCAAATACTAAATATATAAATGCTATTGTGACAGGAAGCATGTCACAATACATTCCATTGCTAAATTATTACACAAATAATCTCCCAATTGTTTCTGACCATTATGGTTCTTCGGAATGTTTCCTTGGCTTAAACTTAGATCCATTGTGTAACCCTGATGAAATCTCCTATACTTTTATTCCCACCATGGCGTATTTCGAGTTCTTGCCAATTGACAGGACAATTCCTAATGGAGAAGTAAGCCAAGAATTAGTTGAACTTGTTGATGTCAAGGTAGGACAAGAATATGAGCTTGTCATCACCACTTTTGCTGGTAACTCTTTCTTTCTTTTCATTCAATATTATTATTTGGTTAAATTATTAGTAGAAATTTTCAATTTTGCGTTGTGTCTAATTAATTTCTGTTAAATTCAATTATTTTTTTAAATTAATTCATCTACTTCTATTAAATCTAAATTTGAATTTTATGTCTTATTATTAAAACTTTAATTTTGTATTTAGTTGATTCATAAACTTTACAAAATAAATTTTTATTGGGCTGTTTTCAAATATAGAAAAATAGCTAAACTATTTACAAATATAGAAAAAAAAATTTAGTCTATCAGTGAAAATTTTCTATATTGGTTAAATAGTTTGATATTTTTTAGTAATTTTCCTTTTTTATTTTTAAAAGCTCAATTAAGAACCAAATAAACAAAAACCTCCAAGTCTAGGTCTGTTGGTAACCATTGTGGTTTTTTAAAAATTGTGTTCATCTTACAATCCAATTTTCCTACCTAAACAATTGAATTTTTAGACAAATTCTAAATTCCAAAAATAAAATTTTTAGTATATATATATATTTTGCTTTCAAATTTGGCTTTCAATTTTGAAAATACTCTCAAAATGTAATCTACAAAACATTGAAATCAATAGATGGAAGTTGAGTGTTTATAAACTTAAATTTTCAAAAACTAGAAACTTCCCGTTCGGTAACCATTTCGTTTTTTGTTTTTGAATTTTGAAAATTAAGCCTATTTTCTTTTCTTTTTATTATCATGGTTTGTATCAATCTTTAAGTAGAAGAGTTGCATTCTTAACCAAATTCTAAAAACAAAAACAAATTTTTAAAAACTACTTTTTTTAGTTTCCAAATTTTCACTTAGTTTTTGAAAACATGGTTAAAAAATAGATACTAAAGCAAGAGATTTAGAGGTAGAAGAAGTATTTATAGGCTTAATTAATTTTTAAAAACGAAAAACGAAAAATGAAATGACTACCAAATAGGACCTTTGATAATAGAAGGTTATATATACTTAGAATTAAGTTGATTTAGTTGCATGAGAGTCATATATTATATTTTATTGCAGGGTTGTACCGATATTGCTTGGGGGACATTGTTCGCGTGACAGGATTTAAAAATAAAGCCCCAAAATTTAGTTTTGTATGCAGGAAAAATGTGGTTCTAAGTCTTGATAATGAGAAAACAGATGAAGCAGAGGTTCATAAGGCTGTAGAAAAAGCTGGCCGTGTATTGAAGCCATTTGGGGCAACAATTGTGGACTACACAAGCTATGCAGATAGCTCAACAATTCCTGGACACTATGTGTTGTACTGTGAATTACTATTTGATGAGCTTAAGGCACAAATTTCCAATTCCATTCCAATTTCAGTATATGAAGATTGTTGCCTTACCATTGAAAATTCACTTAATCCACTATACCGCCTTGCAAGATCTCAGGAAAAAAGTATCAATCCGTTGGAGATTAAGATTGTTAAGATTGGAACTTTTGAGAAACTCATGCAGCTGGCTCTCGATCGAGGTGCTTCAATCACTCAATACAAGACACCTCGATGTTTAAATTCTACACAGATCCACATCATCCAGCTTTTCGAAACAAATCTTGTTTCCAATTATTTTAGTCAAAATTCTCCAAAATTGGATACCAATCTTATCAACACTCTTCTTTCCTAGCTACTAATTAGCATGTGCAACCCATCCATTGGGATAATTAATAATATATATTTAATTTTAAAAGTCTTTCATCTTCCTCTCCTCTTCTTTAATTTGGGTTGAAAAATTTCAGGATTTAAGGACTTGTTTGGAATGACTCGAAAAAAATATTTTTCACAAAATTCAATTTTATTTAAATTCTTTTGATAAGAACGGTTTAAAATAGTGTTTCAAAAGCTATTTTCAGTGACTGCCAATCACTCTAATCTTTTTCAAAAAGAAACATTTAAAAGATTAATCCAAACAGAACCTAAATTTAACTTCAATCTTACCTCTTAAAGTTTCATTCTCATAGTGCAATCGAAAGAAAGAATGTTTGCACTGTTGATTCATGGGTTTTGCCAGATGGACAATGTTGTTTTAGGGTGTTCTCTTTAGACAAATGAGTGTGGATGTAGCCTTGTTTCTTATTCATTTAATTCCCATTTATTTTAAAATGGACGTGATGCTGAAGCTTTGGAACCCTTCCAAGAGAGGGAACAACATGGGGTTTTAAACCAGATATGTTACTGTTCATTAATAAAATAAGATAAAATTGTAAATTTCGTCCCATAGCTGTTTGGAGATAGTTAGAATTTAGTGTCTATAATTTTAAAAGTTAGAATTTAGTCCTTGTTCATACGAAATTTTGACAACCAAAATTAATTCATGAAAATGAAAACGATTTTATTGATTTGTAGTATAAGCGCGTTAAAATCTCTAATTTTATCTTTTGATCCTTTCTCTCGAATGTATAAGCTTCAAATCCTCAAGAAAAAGGAACAATAGCAATAGTTTATTTAGTCTATAGCAATGGTTAGAAACCGTTGCAACATTTATAGTATCAACCTTACAACCATTGGCTGGCAAATGAATGGTGTATGAAAAATTCGCCTTAGAAATTGTTCTTTATCAACCATTATAAATCCTTCAAGAAAAGATCACCAACATTAAAATTAAATCAAAATTAAAACTTGCAGTAAGCCAAAATAAATAAACAATAATCACAAAATTTCCTATAAATCTCGAACGAATTTGTAATTCATCTTCCTTATTCATAAGACAGAGTAGAGTAAATTGCATCTCATTCAATCAAAAGGGAATTAAACATGTCAAGTGACCCAAGTTAAATATTCATCAAACTAGTTAAACTTTTTCTCCTTTCTTAAAAACGGTATGCAAGATTTAAGAACCAAGGGTCAAAAGTGGACACTGATATATAGGAGGATTATAATCAGACATAAACAGATTCTCTCAAAACTCATCCATCTTCTGCACTAAATTCAGTCATCTATATTTGGTCTTCTATAATCATAAAACATAAAAATTAGATCTTAACTAGCAAGCAACATATCTCCAAGGGAAATCTCCAACCAATCTCCCTCTCAAGATCTTCAGATGTAAGCATAAATTCAAAGGATCCATCCAAAACCTTAGACAGCTTCCTTGCTTGTTCTTGGTCTCTACTTTTTCCTGAGAAATAAAACTATGACAACATAATTTAATGAACGGTTGATGAAGAATATTTTTGGTCCTCAGTTTGTTAATGAACGGTCGAAGCTGAAATTCTAAACAGATATAAAAACTAACCATTGAAAATGGAAACTCCTGCAGACCTGAAAAACATGTCTTCCAGCATAACTGCCAAGGTTTCAAATCAAGGCTGAGCATTGAGATCCACATTCACTTTGACAAATCTCAGGTGCCCTTTTCCATCAACATCACATGTTTTGTTCTACAGATTCCTTGGACTAATCTTTCTTCTCCTCACGGACAACATCATCTTCTCAACTCTAATGTGTAGCCATCCCGCAACTGCTTCCATTTTTTTAAACAGAAATTTACAATAAGCTCATCAAAAAAGTCTCATAAATGGCAAAGACATATCAAATCCAATAAGAAAAAAATAAAAAATAAAAAAAAAAGTGTCAAAAGTCTAAATTTGTCCATCTTCTCAAGTTTCCCTCACGTTAATTTTAGTTCCATAATAAAAAGAAAAATAATATGTAGCTATAAAAAAAAAAAAAAAACAAAAAAACAAAAAAACA